>QXEO01000338.1:964992-1139561 GCA_007115705.1 Dactylis glomerata
GCATAAAAATTATCAATAACAATATTATTGGGGAGCTCATGAATGGGGCATTTGAGCATTAGTAACTTCAATCTCCCCCACGCTTGGGCAATACTTTCTCCATCATGAGGCCAAAAATTATATATCCGATTACGGTCTTTGTGAATTTCACTTGGAGGATAAAATTTGGAATAAAAGAGAGGTACAATATCCTCCCATGCCATAGATGGACCATCCTGGAGTAGTCGATACCACTCCTCAGCTCTGCCTTTCAATGATAAAGAGAATAGCTTCTTCTTGACCTGGCTTGGTGAAATACCTGCACACCTGAACAGCTCGCATAATTCATGTATAAATAGTAAATGATCACCTGGATGGACAGTTCCATCCCCTGTATAGCAGTTATCCATAACACGCCCAACAATTTTCATAGGTATCTTAAAAGGATCAACTTCAGCAGGTGGTGGCGGTTGTGGTTCCTCCACATGTGCAGCAGTGGTAGAAGTGTTCCCAAATAGGAAACCAAATGGAGAATTCTCCATAGCAGAATAAAATAAAAACAAAAGACAAAAATAAAAAACAATAGTCACAGCGACGGTTACCTTTACCAAATCCACTCTTCAATAGCGCTACACTCCCCGGCAACGGCGCCAGAAAATAGTCTTGATGACCCACAAGTATAGGGGGTGTATCATAGTACTTTCGATAAATAAGAGTGTCGAACCCAACGAGGAGCAGAAGGTGTTGACAAGTGGTTTTGATCAAGGATTCACTGTAAATACTAGCAAACGGGTTTTCGGGGGTATTTGGTAATGCAAATAAATAAAGTGCGAGTGAATAAAAGACAGTAGTAACAATTGCAGCAAGTGGCCCAATCCTTTCTTTAGCAAAGGACAAGCCGGATGTGTAACTTATAATAACCAAACGTTCTCGAGGACACACGGGGGTTTCTGTCAAGAGTTTTCGCTTCATACTGCTAAATAGTCTTTATTGGTTTGATAAGTGTTATGGGGGTGAACCTGTGCTAGCGCACTACCCTTACTAGTATAAATACACTCTTGTGATTATACCCCTTGCAAGCATCCGCAAATACAAGAAAGTAATTAAGATAAATCTAACCACAGCCTTAAACTCTAAGATCCTACGCTCCCTGGTGCAATGGTTTCCCAACGGAGGTTTAGGTTTCGGTCACTCCAGCAACCCCACAATTGGTAGCCAAATACACAATGCATCTCACTAGGCCCATAAATGGTGAAGTATCATGTAGTCGACGTTCACATGAAACCACTAGTGAAATAGCACCACAACAATATCAAACCATTAAATATTTCTCAACAATAATTCACTACTAACATCTTGACTTCTCCCATGTCCTCAAGAACTAAACAAACTACTCACAAGACATCATATGGATCATGATCAGAGGTGAAATAATGGTAAATAACAATCTGAACATAAACCTTAATTCAACGGTTCCACTCAATAGCATCAACTACAAGAGTAATCAACACTGGGAAAGTTTCCCCTAAGAATATAACAAGATCCAACTCAAGATGTTACAGCGGGATGGCGTGGTGATGGTGAAGATGAAGATGCTGGTGATGGAGATGATGATGATCCCGATGAAGTCCGGTGCGATGGTGATGACGATGGCGACGATCTCCCCTCTCCGAGAAGGAATTTCCCCGGCAGATTTCTGCCTGTCGAAGAGCTTTTCTCTCTCTCTAGTGTTTTCCGCCCCGCAGAGGCAGCTGTGTCTAACTCTGAGCCCCCCCCCCTTGACTTAGGTTTTCGGGGACGATGAAGTACACAAAGGGGCGAGAGCTGGTGTGGGCCAGGGCGCCCTCACACAGGGCTGGCGCAGCCAGGGGCCAGGCCGCGCCCCCTGTGCGTGAGGCTGCCCCCTGGCTCCTCTCGACTCTTCCTTCTGGCTTCCGGAGTCTGTTGGTAAAATATAATTTCCTGTAATTTTTCTGGAATTTTCCTGATCTTCAAAATATGGTCCCTTGATGGTCCTTTTTCCAGCAGAATCCTGACTCCGGCAGCAACTCCTCCAATGATCATCAACATGTAAAAACAGAGGGAATAACATAATTATCATCTCTAAATATGAAATATATCAATGAATAACAGTAAATTATTATACAAAATAGTGATGCAAAATGGACGTATCAGGGACCTCCGTGGAAGCCACGCTGCTTCTCCGCTGACTATTAAGATCCAATGCTGGATCTTTCTGCAGCCGAGATCCGTCTCCCTGGCTAAGTTGATGTATCATACTCTTCATGTCGGCTAATTCACGTTCTACCTTGTCGATCCGATCTGCTTCTCGATCCTTCTTTCTCTTACGGCTTTTGTAACTCTACGGATCTTCCTGCTGAGAAAACCCTTCCTTCCATGGAACACCGGCGCCTTTGCCTCTTGTTCGTCCTGTGTGTTCTGCATTCCCGAGGGCGTGTGTCAGCTCATCGTTCTCTTGGTCGACACGGATCAATCCCGCTTGAGCATCCTCCATTGCCTTAACAAGTTTTCCTGTGGGAGTAAAGGTCTGTTTCCGATGAACACACTCCCCTGTTACCGGGTCTAACGATCCTCCATGTCCGTACCACCAGTGCTTGGCCCTTTCGGGCCATCCCTCTGTACCTAGAGTGATTCCTTTATTCCTCAGTTCATTCTCCATAGCTTTCCACCTAGGCACTGCACCCTTGTAGCCGCCTGGCCCCAAAATATGGTGATGTGCATTCTTGTCAGCATTTTTTTTATTTTTTACCGACATTTCCTTGGCTCTCTTAGAAGCCTTGAATGCCACAAATTCAGGCCACTGTTGTCTCAACTTCTCGTATGCTCCTTCGAATACTGGAGTTTTCCCTTTCGCGATATACTTCGCGTATAACATTTTCTTGAAGCTCCGGAATGCTTCACCCATCTTCTTCAGAGCGTACTCTTTGACTTTCCTCCTCCTTTCACGTCCACCTAGAATTTCATGACCATCATCATCCTTCTTGGAGTACTCCGGAGGTAGAATGAAATTTGCCATGAGCTTCCTCCAAAGGTCTTTCTTGGATCTTTTGTTTACAAAAGTAGCTCCAAGACGTGCCTTCTTTGGCTCCTGCCATTCTTGAATCGTGATCGGGATCATGTCCCTAACAATCACTCCGCATTGATTTATAAATTTTGTTGTGTGCTGTTTTGGCTCCAACGGTTTGCCATCTGGAGATACTAGATCGATGCTCAGCTTCTAATTTGCACTCAACTTTTGGCTCGGACCTTGTTTAGAATACGATTTGCTCGATCCGGAGGGCTGAAAAAAGAAAGAGTCGTTAATACATATATGCATATTCCCTTCGTATCACCAAAAGCTAAATCTATATGCCTCGCCATCGGCGTTTGTTTGCAATTGTCGTTCGGCATCGGTGTTTGTTTGCCCTTCATCATCAAACGTTTCTATCTCCATTCCGTCACCGGAAGGGTTAAGAAACGACGAAACATCTTCTTCAAGTTCAGCTTCTCTAGCACCTTCTCGGCCGGCTACTCTGGGGATTCTCGGTCACCACCTTCTTGATGCACATATATGGCATTCTCACGTATCATGCCATATAAGAATTCTTCAGGGTGGCTTGGGTCATTTTGACCGTCCATGTTCTTCTAAAGACAGGTAAAACAAGTTAGTGACACATATTTGATCAATAACCAAAAAAAGGGGCGTTGGCTCCCCCCATCGCGTCGGCGCTCGGCCAACGCCCCCTTTTAGTACACATATTTGATCAATAACCAAAAAAAAGGGGGCGTTGGCCGAGCGCCGACGCGGTGGGGGGAAGACCCCCTCACCGCGTCGGCGCCAGGCCAACGCCCCCTTTTAGTACACATATTTGATCAATAACCAAAAAAGGGGGCGTTGGCGAGCGCCGACGCGGTGGGGGGAAGACCCCCTCACCGCGTCGGCGCCAGGCCAACGCCCCCTTTTAGTACACATATTTGATCAATAACCAAAAAAAGGGGGCGTTGGCCGAGCACCGACGCGGTGGGGGGAAGACCCCCTCACCGCGTCGGCTCCCGGCCAACGCCCCCTTTTAGTACACATATTTGATCAATAACCAAAAAAAGGGGGGCGTTGGCCGAGCGCCGACACGGTGGGGGGAAGACCCTCTCACCGCGTCGGTGCCCGGCCAACGCCCCCTTTTAGTACACAAAAGGGGCGTTGGCCGGGCGCCAACGCGGTGAGGGAAGACCCCCTCACCGCATCGGCGCCCAGCCAACGCCCCCATATGCATTTAAACTAAATAAATTGCTAACTAAATAAAGTCCTAAACTAACAAAATATGCTAACTAAATAAATTCCTACACTAACAAAATATGCTAACTAATTAAATTCCTAAACTAACAAAATATGCCAACTAAATAAATTCCTAAAATAAAAACATTTCTAAGTGTCACCGGAGTGAACTCTGGTGACCATATCGGAGCCGTACCGGCGGTTGGAATCGGGTGCGGGTGTCGGCGTGGGCGGCGGCATGGAGGAGGCCTGGGCGCGGCGGCGGCGGCGAGGAGGCTCAGGCGCGGCGGCGGCGTGGAAGGAGGCTCGGGCGCGGCGGCGGCGATGACGGTGAGGAGGCTCTCGGGCGCGGCGGCGGCGTGGAGGAGGCTCGGGCGCGGCGGCTACGGCGACAGCGACAAGGCGACGACAACGAATGGCGGTGCGGGCGCAGGCGGCGTGACCTCGGTTCCGCCTAAGCTTTCACTATATTGGGCGTGCCTCCTTCTTCTTCTCTGGATCGAGAGTAGAGAAGGACGGGGGCGGCGCGGGCTTTTATACCCCGGGACCATTAGTCCCGGTTGGTAATACGAACCGGGACTAAATACCCTGTAGTCCCGGTTCGTATTACCAACCGGGACTAAAGGGGGACCTTTAGTCTCGGTTGGTAAGGAGGCCCGGGACTAAAGGCCCATTTTTGGGCGGTTTCCAAAGATTGCGCGCGCAGGGACCTTTAGTCCCGGGCCGTTGCACCGACCGGGACTAAAGGTTGTTTTGAATAAACTTAACAAATTGCATTTCATAACTTGACTGAATATTCGAATTAAATTTCTTAGAAATCTACAACTGCAAATCGAGTGATACAAAATCCTACAAATCACAAATTTAAATATCTATCAAATGCCACTGTTCCCATATTTGTATGATAATCCAATAATTTTACATAATTAAAATACTCCAAATATGCTTATAGAAACTTTGAAAATTCATATCTAAAGATTTACAAATCTAAATTTAGTGAAAGGAATTGTATTAAAACTATATTGATTAATATTCTTTTTGCATATTTTAGAATCTCATAAAACTTTGAATATGAAAAGTGTTTAAAATTGATTAACTAATTCAAAACCATTTTCTATTTTCAAAACCAGAAGATTATAATAAGTTTGAGATTTCCCAACCCCTTACCCAACACTATTAGAGGAGATGGAGTCTTTCACGGGCTTGCAGGGAAAATTTTCCGAGGCGGAGCTTCCGAAGATGCCGTAGGGCGTGAGCACCAACGACATCTTCGAGAAGCTCCGTCACGGTAGATTTCCTAACCCTTTCCCCAACACTGTTAGAGGAGATGGAGTCTTTCACGGGCTTGCTGGGAAATTTTTCCGAGGTGGATCTTCCGAAGATGCCGTAGGACATGAGCACCAACGACATCTTCGAGAAGCTCCGCCACAGTAGATTTCCCAACCCTTTCCTCCATCCATAGGGATGAAACTCTCCCTGCCTTCTAGGTTGGCTTGTTGAGCTGCTTGCCATGGCGTATCGATGCTCCTTTTATAGACACGGCGCCGCTTCTACTTTGTCTTGTTCCTCCGACAAGGGCGTCGTTCGCTACATGCCTTATCTCATCGAGCAGTGCATCCACTCACGCGTCCTTATCCTGCCGACAGTTTTAGTCTCGGTTGCACCCACCAGCCGGGACTAAAGGTTACCCACACGTTCTTATCCCACCGACAGTTTTGTAATATGACACAAAAACTACCTTTAGTCCCGGTTGTACCCACCAGCCGAGACTAAAGTTTTGTTAACTTATTCTAACTTATCAAAATATTATTAACTTATTAGAACAATACATTACATAAAATGTTTAATACATGATTACACATGATTACACATCATTTCTTCGCTCCACTCCCACCTTTAGTCCCTTGCTTACGATTGTGGCGTAACCATGGAGAATCTTCATCATTTAACTTGAGGCTTGTGTCAGTGTTCACTCTGAATGGCAGAATTTCACCAAACTGATTATAATCTTGTGACATGTCTGTCTTGTCCTCCACTCCCACGATGGCTCTTTTCCCTGAAAGAACTACGTGGCGCTTTGGTTCATCACATGATGTATTCGCTTTGGTTCTTTTTCTTGGTTTGCTAGTCATGTCCTTCACATAGAAAATCTGAGCCACATCTTTGGCTTGGACGAATGGTTCATCAAGGTACCCTAGATTATTGAGATCCACCGTTGTCATTCCGTACTGCTCGTCCAACTTTACCCCGCCTCCTGTCATCTTCACCCATTTGCACCGAAACAAAGGAACCTTAAAGTTAGGTCCATAATCAAGCTCCCATATCTCTTCTATGTAACCATAATATGTGTCCGTTTGCCCTTTGCCGGTTACTGCATCAAAGCGGACACCACTATTTTGGTTGGTGCTCTTTTTATCTTGGGCGACCGTGTAAAATGTATTCGCATTTATCTCGTACCCTTGGAAAGTCAATATAGTCGAAGATGGTAATTTGGCCAGCAAGTACAGCTGCTCTTCAACAACATCGTCATTCATGAGACGTCTTTGCAACCAAACGCCGAAAGTCGCCATGTGGAGCTGTAAAACAAAGGACTCAGACTGCCCTGGGTTTGCTTGGCGTACAATATTCTTGTATTCCTCACTGTACGGAGCCACCAAGAGGGAATTTTGTAGAACTGTGTAGTATGCTTGAGTCAAAGAATGACCATCCCTACATATCATTGGTTTCTTTCCGATCGTGCCTTTTCCACTCAGTCTCCCCTCATGACGCGATTGAGGAAGACCATTCGGCTTAAGGTCGGGAACAAAGTCAGCACAAAACTCAATGACCTCCTCTGTTCCATATCCCTTGACGATGCTTCCTTTTGGCCTAGCACGGTTACGAACATATTTCTTTAAGACTCCCATGAACCTCTCAAAGGGGAACATATTGTGTAGAAATACAGGGCCGAGAATGGAAATCTCTTCGACTAGGTGAACGAGGAGGTGCGTCATAATATTGAAGAACGATGGTGGGAATACCAGCTCGAAGCTGACAAGACATTGGGCCACATCATTCTGTAACCGTGGTAGATCTTCTGGATTGATTACCTTCTGAGATATTGCATTGAGGAATGCACATAGCTTCACAATTGCTAGTCGAACATTTTCCGGTAGAAGCCCCCTCAATGCAACTGGAAGCAATTGCGTCATAATCACGTGGCAGTCATGAGACTTTAGGTTTTGGAACTTTTTCTCTGCCATATTTATTATTCCCTTTATATTCGATGAGAATCCAGCCGGGACCTTGATACTGTTCAGGCATTCAAAAAAGATGATCTTCTCTTCTTTAGTAAGAGCATAGCTGGCGCGACCTTGAAACAGTTTTGGATGTCGGTCTTCTGGGTCTTTCACACGTTGCAGGTCCTGTCGAGCTTCCTTTGTATCTTTTGTCTTACCATACACACCCAAGAAGCCTAGCAGGTTCACGCAAAGATTCTTCGTCACATGCATCACGTCGATTGCAGAGCGGACTTCTAGGAATTTCCAATACTCAAGCTCCCAAAATATAGATTTCTTCTTCCACATGGGTGCGTGTCCGTCTGCGTCATGCGGAACAGATTGTCCGCCAGGACCCTTTCCAAAGATTACTTCTATATCTTTGACCATATCGAATACATCATCACCAGTATGTTCCTTAGGCTTGTCCCGGTGATCTGCCTTACCGTTGAAATGCTTGCCTTTTTTTCTTACGGCATGAGTTTTCCTAAGAAATCGACGGTGCGATAGGTACACATTCTTCTTATAATTAGCTAAATATATACTTTCAGTCTCTTGTAAACAGTGCATGCATGACTTGTATCCCTTGTTTGTCTGTCCTGAAATGTTATTAAGAGCAGGCCAATCATTGATGGTAACAAACAGCAACGCTCGTAAGTCAAATTCCTCTTGTTTGTGCTCATCCCACACACGTACACCTGGTTTGGACCACAGCTATAAAAGTTCATCAACTAATGGCCTTAGGTACACATCAATATCGTTGCCGGGTTGGTTCCGACCTTGGATGAGCACTGGCATCATAATGAACTTCCGCTTCATGCACAACCAAGGAGGAAGGTTATAGATGCATAGAGTCACGGGCCAGGTGCTATGACTGGAGCTCTGCTCCCCAAAAGGATTGAAGCCATCTGTACTTAGACCAAACCGTATGTTCCTTGCGTCACCTGCAAAATCTTTAAACTTATTGTCGATCTTTCTCCATTGAGACCCATCAGCGGGGTGTCTCAACATCCCGTCTGACAAACGGTCCTCTTTGTGCCATCGCAATAACTTGGCATGCTCTTTGCACCGAAACAAACGTTTCAACCGTGGTACTATAGGAGCATACCACATCACCTTGGCAGGAACCCTCTTCCTGGGGGGCTCGCCCTCAACATCACCAGAGTCATCTCCTCTGATCTTATACCGCAATGCAGTGCATATCGGGCATTCAGTCAAATTCTCGTAGTCACCACGATAGATGATGCAGTCATTAGGACATGCATGTATCTTCTGAACCTCTAAACCTAGAGGGCAGACAATCTTCTTGGCTTCGTACGTACTGGTGGCAATTCTTTATCCTTTGGAAGCATATTCCTCATCATTTTCAGCAACTTTTCAAATCCGGAGTCAGATAGACCTTCCTCTGCCTTCCATTTCAGCAATTCAAGTGTGCTACCCAGCTTTTTCAGACCATTTTGGCAGTTTGGGTATAAGGACTTTTTGTGATCCTCTAACATGCGATCCAACTTTTCCCTCTCCTTATTAGTTTCGCATTCTCTCCGTGCATCAGCAATGGTCCGACCGAGATCATCAGGGGGCTCATCATATGTGTCTCCTTCAGCTTCCCCTTCAGCTCCCCCTTCAGCTCCCCCTTCAGCTTCTCCCATGAAAGTATCACCATATTCAGGGAACCCAGGATAGTTGTCATCATCCTCTTCTTCATTGTCTTCCATTGTAACACCTCTTTCTCCGTGCTTGGTCCAACAATTGTAGCTGGGCATGAAATCGTGCTGAAGCAGGTGCACATGAAGGGTTCTTGAGGAAGAGTAATTCTTCTGATTCTTACACACACTACATGGACAGACAACAAAACCATTCCGCTTGTTCGCATCAGCCACACGGAGGAAATCCTGCAAGCCCTTAATGAACTCGCATGAGACTCGGCTATCGTACATCCATTGCCGGTTCATCTGCATTATTATGTAAGTATATCATAAACCAAATTAATACAAGGAATGAACTCACATTGCATATAAATCATATATACTCCCACATTACTCTAACGTTACTCCACAAATCGCTCTATTTTCTTGAGCATAAAAAGAGCTATATATGTGCATGCATGGAAATCAATCAAGAAAATGCCTCATACTTACAAGTTATTATTGCAAACAAATCCTACTCAAAAATTATTATTGTAAATCACATAAGCTCACAATTACTCCCACATTACTTTCTAACATTAATTACTCCACAAATCCCTCTATTTTTTTGAGTATAAAAAGAGCTATATATGTTCATGACAAATTTCTACTCCATACTCATTTTGGTCAACATACAAGTACACCACCTCTACACATGTGCAAACTAAGGAATTAATTTAAGCTCAAATGCTATATAAATCAAATAAACTCCCATAATTACTCCTAAATTAAAGCCACAAATCTCACCACATCTAGAGCATTATATGAGCTAAATTAGCAATTAAAGATGAGAGAGTGAAGTTGCTAACCTTTTAAACCAATTAGATAGATGAAATAACTCAAAATCTTGGATAATTTTGATTAAAAAATCGGGCATGACCTCCCCACTCAAGCCAAGCTTCCGACCACCATTAGTGTACTGGCAGGCTCGGGGGAAGAGAAGCTCCATTTTGCAGGCGACGGCCTTTAGTCCCGGTCCGTGTTAAAGACCGGGATTAAAGGTCGCCCTTGAGTCCCAGTCGTTAACATGGTCCGGGACTAAAGGCCGCCACCAGTGGGGTTCCCGCCCGCCACACCTTTAGAATCGGTCCGTGTTAACGACCGACACTAAAGGTCCATTACGAACCGGGACTAGGTACTGGTCGTACCCCCAGCGGCACGAACCGGGACTAATGCCCCCTTTAGTCCCGGCCCAAATAGTTTGGGGACTAAAGGTGGCGGATAGAAGCCTCTTTTTCCACTAGCGAGAAGAAAAGTGGTGCGCCCTGCGCCTCCTTATATAGGTGTTTATATGGAAGGTTTTACTTGGTTTGTTTCCCGGAAAAGGTTCTGGATTTCCCTGTAGGATCGTACATGGTAAGTTTCTGTACAAAATTTACGTGGTAGAATTTGTACTGAACTAATGTACATATTTTTCTTCCAAATTCTGCAACTCAAGTTAAATAAAAACTTGGCAGCTACGGTACCAAACCCTGACTACTTGTGCCTTACGTAATTGACTCGGATGCCTTTCCTTTCCCTGTATAGCGGAGCAAGAGACCGCTGCAGTGATCTATGATCTTTCTGTAGCCGTCGTCGTTGTCGGGCAGGAAGTTTAGGTTGCCGTAGTCGATGCCGGGGTGCTGCGTGGACGGCCGGCCGAGGAAGTACGGGCGCGGGCAGCTGGTGCAGTTGGCGAAGATGCCTTCCACGGAGTGCGGGAGGTCCTCGGCCCGGAGCCGCAGCAGCCGGCGGCGGTCCACGAGGGTGCACCACGACCTGCGAACGCAGCGGGACACGGCGAGGTCCCGCGGCGAGAGGCGGCGGAGGATGCTGGCGAGGACGTCGAGTGGCAGCGCTTCCGTGTGATCCATTGTCGCCGCCGTGACCTTGCTGCCGATCAATCGATGCCCTGACGTTCCAGCTCGAGAGGAGAAGAAAAAAGGCTGCGCCCTGCGCCTGCTTATATGGTGTTTATATGGAATGTTTTACTTGGTTTGTTTCCCGGAAAAGGTTCTGGATTTCCCTGTACATGGTAAGTTTCTGTACAAAAGTTACGTGGTAGAATTTGTACTGAACTCATGTAGTACATATTTTCTTCCAAATTTCTGCAACTCAAGTTAAATAAAAACTTGGCAGCTTTACGTAAGTGACTCGGATGCCTTTCCTTGTTTCTTTGCGTAACAATAGGTAACTACTCCAGGATCAAATTGGTAAACGTAACGACGGACAGAGGAGCGGATCGATCTCTCTCCACGGGCAGGCCAGCCATGGCGCCTTCAAAGAAAAGCCGACAAGAGAAGAAGACATGTGCGCTGCCTAAGGCCCCGATAGCGTGGACGCTGCCAAGGGATATCCTTCTCGAGATCGTCGCCCGCTTCGACCTCCGCACCCTTGTCCGTTGTGCCGCCACCTGCAAGCTCCTCCGGCGTGACATCCTCAACACGCCTTTCATCTGCCGGGTTAGCCGAGCGGCTCCATGCATCCTCGCCTATCTGTGTATCGACGACAAGAAGCCCATCACCCTGCTTCACCCGACGACGCCCGCCGCCTTGTCCTTCTGCCACGACCACCTCTCGCGCTTCTTGTCACGCAGGGGTGCTGGGACCTTCCTTGGCAAATACTATGAACCCCTCTTGTCCCGTCGCGGACTCGTCCTCCTCCGCCACACAAACATCGAAAACCGACCCAAGTCTGACCGTTGCAACCTCTGCGTGTACGACCCTATGAGCAGTGCTTATAGGTTCTTCTCCAACCCGCCCGAGATCGACTGCAGCCAGCTTCACGCTCCCAAGTACGTGCTTCTCACAGCCGCCGACGGCATTGACTACTCCTTTCGGCTGCTCGTCTTTGGTATGTACGAAAGGGGCATCAAAGTGCAAACTACTACTAGCTCATCATGCGGTACATGGGAGCTGGCCACAGAACAGAGAAAACCGGATGACTTCCCATGGTGGCGGTCGCTCAAAAAACGAGGAGACCCCGCTATCCTCCACGGCGGCGTCATCTAGGAGGGCATTTGTCCAAGAGAATCCTAAGCTACGAGTTCGGCACAGGGAAGATAGGCTCGGTGAAGCTCCCGCCCATAAACTGGGACTATTACTATGACCCTGGCAGACTCTACTTGGCAACATCGACTGACGGAAAACTACTGAAACTGCTCGCCATTCAAGGATTCAAGATGTCTGTGTGGCTACAGCTCCCAGTCTCAGCAGCAGGTGGTAGCGGTTGGTCGCTACAGACCGTGATTGACATGCACTAGTAGAAAAAGGGTCTTTGGTCCAGCACCCAAATGTCATCTGTCCCGGTTCGGTTGGCCATTGGGGACTAATGACACTTATTGGTCCCGGTCCATGCCACCTGGAGATTAGTCCCGGTTCATTTCGGGGTATCGGTCCCGGTTTGTGGCATTAACCGGGACCAAGGCCTCCCCAGCATGACACGTGCCTCTATGCGGGTCATTGGTCCCGGTTCATGGCATGAACCGGGATCAAAGACCCTCCCCTGGCTATAAATTGATACCCAGCCCTTTGCCCTTTGCCACAAAAATTTGCTGGATTGTGTGTGTGGTGTGGGTGCTAGCTTTTTTTTCCTTTGATTGCACACAAGGTGTTCGACGAAATGTCCATGCCACATTTAAGTTCGCACAACACGGTATCCTCCGCCGAGGTTAGCCCAGGCGTCACATAGTTCTTTCAGGGAAAAGAAACATCGCGGGAGTCGAGGACAAGACAGACATGTCAGCAGATTATGATAAGTTTGAAGAAATTCCGCCCTTCACCGTGAAAACTGACCCTTGCATCCCGTTAAATAATGAAGATGCTCCATGGTTACGGCCTAAGAAGCGATCATAGGCAAGGGATCGACATACGCGACGAAGGAGAATTACCCTAAACCCTATGTAAATCTATGTAATGTATGAAAACTATGACACATCATTTTGTGAATGATTTTTTATGATGTTTGCAATTATCCAAGTTCAATATTTTTCCATGCAGCTATGACACATAATATTGGAGTGATTCAGTCATAGTCATGCCTAGCCCTATAAACATCGACACTGTAGTCGTCGTAGTCGTCGGAGTCGCGGTAGTCGAACCTCGGCGGGTGAGCACGCGTGGGCTGAGACTGAGGGTAGCACAGGCGGGGGCCACGGTAGGCCATGACGCTCTGGAGAGTCCGGCCGCGCCACCACAGCCGACGGCCGGCCTTGTTGAAGTTCGAACAAGGTGGGCCATCCTCCTCGTGCCTGGCAAGCGCACTCTCACGCCGATTGATGAAGAAGGCGTCCCAAGTCGGGCTGTAGTCGGGATGCCACTGGGGATTCCTCCGCTGCTCTGGCGTGAGCTCGAAGTAGTAGTGGTTCGTGATGGCCATCTGACGCGCCACACCTAGAGGGACAGGAGGGACCGGTACGCCTCCGACGCTCAGCATCCAGCCGGTGGGGACGCGGTAGCCCGGCGGGCAGGGGTAGTTTGAGGCGCAAAGCGCCTCCGCCTCCTTGGGGGTTAGAGATACGATGGAGGCCATGGGAGAGAGTGATGAGGTTTGCAGATATGAGTCTAGATGTGATATGTAAATGGAGGCCAAGCCTACATATATATAGTGAAAAAATGGCGGGAAGACGGAGGCGGGAAAAGGTGGAAAGCGTGGGAAGAAAATAGGCGGGAACGCAGTGGCGCGGGAAACTATCTAACCTTTAGTCCCGGCTGGTGGGTACAACCGGGATTAAAGGTGGTTTTTGTGTCATCTAACTAAACTGTCGGTGGGATAAGGAAAACTTTCTCCTGCAACATCGTAAGCCATTCCAAGATGATAGGTTATTTTGTGAAGGATTTTTTATGATGTTTGCAATTTTCCAAGTTCAATATTTTTCCTTGCAACTATGACACATAATATGACACCACGCGAAGGTTTCACATTGTTTGGATCATTTTTGAATTTCTTATGCCCGTTTCAAACTATATTCAAAGCGGCGGGCTTGAAGCTTCTTAGCCCGGGGCTGAGCCTCGCTAAACTAGAAGTAGATCTCTAGTGAAATAGCATGTTGTGAACCTATAAATGATTTTTAAAAAAATTCACAAGCATTATATCCTGTACTTGTAGTTCAAATCTGGGCACCCTTCTATCGAATCGGCAGGAATTTGTCTTTTTCATGAGGGATGGACGGTAAGGTTTCTGATACACCGGTTGGGAATTAGTCCATCTAAGGTGGTCTAGTATTTTTGAAAAATGGGTTGGTGCCAATGCCAAACTTTAATTTGGTGGTTTCTTCATAGAACACCCCAATTTCGGCACCTCAAAAATGGAAATTGGCTATTTCGTGCATCGAAAACGAAAACTTCCTCCTGCAACATCGTAAGCCATCCCAAGATGCACATGTGTGCACAATATGGTCACATTATCATAAACTATGCCCTGATTCTAGCCATAACATTGGTGGTTTGACCTAAATGCCATGAAACCTCGAACATGATAGGTCATTTTGTGAAGGATTTTTTATGACGTTTGCAATTTTCCAAGTTCAATATTTTTCCTTGCAACTATGACACATAATATGACACCACGCGAAGGTTTCACATTGTTTGAATCATTTTTGAATTTCTTATGCCCGTTTTAAACGTGTTAGTGCATTTTTTATTAAAAATAGTAAAATTGTTTAGTTAGAATTAATAATTTTGAAAACAGAAAATGGTTTTGGATTAGTTATTTAAATTGAAACACTTTTCCTGTTGAAAGTTTTTTCAAATTTTAAATAGAAGAAAGTTTTTTCCTGTTAAAATGAAAACAGCAAGTTAAAACAGAAAAACAATGGGCACGTGGCGGCTCAGCAGCGCCCCTCGCCCAGGACATTGGTCCCGGTTTGTGGCATCAACCGGGACCGTTAGTGGGCACGTGGCAGCTCAGCAGCGCCCCTCGCCCAGGTCATTGGTCCCGGTTTGTGGCATCAACCGGGACCGTTGATCCATTGGTCCCGGTTGGTGCCACGAACCGGGACTAATGACTCCTCCAAATATAACTGGCCCTTCTTCCTCCCCCACTTCCCCCCAAAATCGGCCGAAACTGCTAAGGACTTTTGCGCGCGGAGCGAAACCACGCCGGCAGGCTGTCCGAGTTTCGTGCCGCCGCTGCCGCCGTCCTCGGTGAGCGCCGCCGCCGCCGCGACCTCTCCCTTTTCCCCCCGCGCCGCCGCTCATCACATTCTCTCTGCAGGTGGCCTGCGCCGCCGCCCCCCCATCCCGGCCCCGTGCGCCCGCCCCGCACCCCCAGCGCCGCCCCCGACGCCACCCTGCGGCCGCCCCGCCCCCCAGCGCCGCCGCCCCCCTTCGACGGTGAGCTCCTCGGGAGGGAGCTTCCCGACCCGGCCGGCCGGCCCTTTGGCCAATGTTTTCTTTTTTAAATTTCGCATTTAAATTTCGCATTTAAACTGCTAAGGAATTTCGCAATTTTTTCATTACTTATATATATATAATACATAGAAATTAAAAAAAACATAGAAAAATAAAAATAAAAATAAAAAGCCCTCGTCGGGGCGGGCACAGGGGCGTCGGCGTCGTCGTCCTCGCCGCGGCCTACTCGTCGTCCTCGTCGGGGAGGATGATGTAGGGCCCCTGCGCCCACGGCCAGTTGGCCGCAGGCGGTGGAGGAGGACCTGGTGGAGGAGGCGGCGGTGGAGTCGCCGCACGCGGTGGCGGCGGCGGCGGGCCTGGTGGAGGAGGCGGCGGTGGAGTCGCCGCACGTTGTGGAGGAGGCGACGGTGGCCGGCCGTGCTGCTGGTGCACGGACATGGCCAGCGCCGTGTCGATGCCGGCCCACCGCCTCTTCTCCTCCTCCTCGGAGACGAGGACGGCGACCCGGAGCTCCTCCTCCTCGGACATCGGTGGCGGGGGTGGCGGCGCCTCGCCGTGGTCCATCGCGTCGAGGATGGCGTAGGCGACGCAGCCGACGAAGTCGTCGGTGTCGTCCCTGGGCTCCTCGCCAGGGATGTCGTCGCCGCCCACCTCCGGCGGCGCCTCCTCGTCCTCCTCCATCTCCTCGATGAAGGGATCCGCCTGCGGCGGCTCTGGCCCCGGCTCCGGCATGTACACGCCGGCGTAGGGGTTGGGGGCGACCTCCCCTAGGAAGGCCGCCCGCCGCACCGGGTCGCGCTCCCGCGGCCCGAAGTTGTCCCACCATTGGCTATCGTAGCCAAAGGCGGGATCGGCGCGGAGGCGCGCCGGCATCAGTGCGCGCCGGCGGCGGATCTCGGCGACCCGCTTCGGGCCGAAGCGCGGCACCGGCGGGACCGGCACGCGCCGGCTGTTGAGGTGCCACCCGCCGGGGAGGCTGCAGTCCGGCCAGTCCACGCTCTGGCCGCACTGGTACAGCGCCTGGCAGTGACTCACCGGAATGTACCGGCGGTCACGCTGGCGCTGCGGCGAGGCCGTCCTGGCGCGGCGTGGAGGAGACTGGCGGCGTGGAGGAGACTGGCGGCGCCCAGACCGGCGCGACCCGCCGGCCTCGTGGTCGTGGCTGCCCTTGCCCTTCTTCCAGAACCCCATGGCTGATGTGGTGGCCGGGATGTGGTGGCTCTGGCGGCTGTGCTGGCTATGGCGATGGAGGCTGGTGGCCGCGGCTCCGTTGGCCTCCTTTTAAAGGGGCCAGTGGCCGGGCATCCAGCGGCCGCAATGAATGCCACCGAGCGGCAGCCCAATCGGCACGCCGGCGTTGATGCCGCGGCAGGCATTGAAGGCGATGGCGGGGCGCCCAAAGCACTGACGCGGCGGGACTCGAGGCGACGGGCACTGACGCGGGCGTCGCGTTGGAGAAGACGTACTGACGCACTGACGCGGGCCGACGCGGTGCTGTTTTTTTGGGCCTCTTTTGCCCGCTGGTGCTGTTTTTTCGGCCTCTTTTGCCCGCTGGGTGCTGTGGGCAATTCCTATTTGACGCGCACCCCCCACAGACGTTAAAATCTTAGTGGGCTGGCCCAATAGAAATAAAAATCTATTATTTTTGTCCGGTCAAGAACATGCCTTCAGGCGTCCACCCGTAACAGGCGCTTGAAGCGCCGAATAGGAATGCCCTTAGTACTTAGTTAGAAGTTAGTGTTAGTTTGTTAGTTAGAATTAGAATTAGTTAAAATTAGTTTTAGCGTGCATTTTGAATATATAGCATGTATTCTAACTAACAAATGTCGGTATATTGCAGAAACTATGGATCCAGCATATAAAAAAAGTCAAGATGATGAATACTTCCTCCAAGGAATGATCCGAGAAAATGTAGATATTGATGTCACCTGGACATTTCTGAACGATTCCGGTGAGGGAGATGAATCTCTCAACCGAGGAGACGACTCCGGTGAGGTAGAAGCCTGGGACGGGGGAGAAGCCGGTGAGGGAGAAGCTGACAAGGGAGAAGGCGACGAGGGAGAAGCCGACGAGGGAGAAGACGACGGCTCCGGCCGAACCTTAAATCTCGGAAACTCCGGCGAGGTGTATATATGTTTTTTTGTAATGCCCGACTGTCTATATATACATGCATATATTAACACTCTTTCTTATTTTAGCCCTCCGGATCGAGCACTTGTTCCGTCAGAACAAAACGAGGCCCAACCAAAAAGTTGGACAACAAAGTGAGTTATAGGATCGAAGTGGTCGGTGTAGACGGCCAACCGCTAGCTCCTGAAGATGTCGCAAAAAAATTTGTCAAGCAATGTGGAGTTCTTGTGAGGGACCACATCCCGATCATCGTTCAAGAATGGAATCGGCCAAGCAGCGGTGGAGTCCTGTTTGTCGGCGACGTCGCCAAAGATAAGCTTTTTGACAGGCTTATGCTTAATTTCCTCCTGCCGAGGCTAGATGTGAATCCAGATGAGGAGAAGGAAGCAAATAAGGAGATACTTAAAAGAGTAAAGAAGTTTGCTCTGATCAAGATGGCCGAGGCATTCAAGAACTGGAAGAAGAAACTGTACCTTAAGTTTGTCAAGTTAGACAAGACTCCGGATTTTAATCAAGCCGGCTATGCTAAGTTAAGACACCAGTGGGCTGATTTTGTGAAGTACAAGACATCGGAGAAAGCTTTGGAAAGGTCGAGAATAAATCAAGAGAACGCTGCTAAGAAAGTGTACCACCATAATATGGGGTCTGCTGGCTACGCCGGTTGCATGCCTAAGTGGGATGCACTTGAGGTCAAGTATATTGCTGCCGGGATCAGACCAGAGCCCACAACATGGACACCACGGGCGAGAAACTGGTTTTACGGCCATGGGGGCACGTTGGACGAAGAAGGGAGGGCAATATATACCCAGAAACACAAAGATCATCCCCTACTGCCCATCGAAGATATTAGAAGTGCAGTACAAGATGTGGAAGCGGGACGGTTCGTTCCCGATAGAGAGAACGACGAGCTCACACGAGCCCTCAAAAATGATGAACACACCGGACGAGCACGAGGCACACCGGGCTCCAAGCCGTGGAAGGTTGCCTTCCCCGCGGAAATGAAGAGATATCCCGATAAAAGTCATCAGAGGAGAAAGGAAAGGGAGGTAGCTGAGAAAGCGGCAGCTGCAGACCGGCTGCGTAATGTAGAAGAAGCATTAAAGCGGCAGCAGGATCAACTCGACAGACTTAGCCAGCAAGGTATCAGCAGCCAATCTCAGCGGCACATGGTAGAAGCTGCATTCGATGGTATCGACGCCCTATCAAATAAGAAAAGCAGCGTCGCTTCCACCCAGCTCCACGATGGTGATGATGATGCACTGACGATGGCTCCTCCTAAACGCTACCCAGTGGATGATATCACGGAGAGCACAGCTTGTGAGCTAAAGGTGCAAGTTATGAACTTAAGGGTGACAGCGGCGGTCGGCATGGCCGTACCAACTGCGCCTAACGGAACTTGGCATTGCAGACCGATTCCAAAAGGGTACGCTGTCGTCACGGTGGATGATGTCAAGCAAGATTTTGAGGAGCTGAAGCTGGACCACCCTGCAGGGGAAGATAGGGACCTGACTGAACTAGGAGAAGCCAAAGGGGGGACTATTGTATGGCCAAAGGAGCACATCGTGCTTCCAAATTATGTCCCGCCAAGGCCACCCACTCCTCATAGCAGCAGTCCACCTTCGCCGCCACCTCACCATTCTCCAGCGCAACCGTCGCCTTCACCGCCTCACCACTCACCGCAGCTGTCTCCACCGCCGCCTCAGCCGTCTCCGCCGCCGCGTCAGCCGTCTCCGTCCCCTGAGCCTCAGAGACTAAAGCGGAAGTATACTAAGAGGGGCAGCACCACCAGCAGCAGCAAGAGCACGTTCCGATCACCGAAACGTAAGCTATCGCCCCTCCTAAGAGTACCTCATCAGAATATGAAGAAGCTTCCTTACGAGAAGACAGATGAGGAAATTGCTACGGCCGCAGATGCCCATTATCAACAGTGGAAGACTGACATGGCTAACAAGAAAAATCCAAAGCCGACGGAGCCATTGATCTTCCCGGTCACCGCAGAAGATAAAGCCAAAGCAGCCGCGCTTAAGATTCAGCTTCACCAACCCATAGCGCTCACACCTGACTATAATCGCTCTATTACCAAGTCAGCTGAGGCAAAAGAGCGGAGAGTCGGGAAAGAAGTTGCCCAGCTCGGACAACAGAAAAATCAATCGATCGAACCGCTCAAAGTGTACGATACCAATGAGTGGAGAGCCCAGGAGCGGCATGATCCGAACATTGATCCGGAGTTTATTCAACTCTACGGAGAAAAGGCCAAGTTATATGGACTGTCTATTGCTGAGTACATGAGCCGTCTAGATGAGTTCGAGGGGTACCAGCAAATAGCGTACAAATACCGGTACGGGGATCCTCTCGTCAAACCCGAGTTAGTCAAAGATCTACCAACAAAAATGTGGAGATTGCATAACTGGTACATACAAGCCTGTGTTGAATCCACAAACTGGATCTATGCTGGATATAAACACCACCATTACGGTCATGGAGATGGCTTCTTACTGATGGAATTTCTAGAATTATTTCAGTTTTACCAACAAGACGCCCTCGACAAAACTATTGTCAGTGCCTATTGCCTGTAAGTATTATTAAGTCTTTCTAGCTCAGCTCATTCGTTGCTTGTATAATCTTACTCATCATTATACTAATTATATATGCAGAATGAAGATTCTCGAATGCGACCGAGGAGGAATCTTTGACCTTGGGTTCGTTGACTGCAATTTCGTTCATGAAGATACTCTCAAAAAAAAACCCAAAGAGACAGAGGATAACTTGGTACAATCGTTGAAGTATTTCAGCAACAGAAGGGAAATACTATTTCCTTACAACTTCGAGTGAGTGTTACTGTCTTGTACACATTTTGTTTTCGCTTTACTCGATGTTAAGCTATTTGACTCATTATGTCTGTGCAGCTTCCACTTTATTCTGTTAATCATTAGTGTTGACGAAGGAGTAGTCAAAGTCATGGACTCAAAACGCACACCTTTAGGAAATTGGGTGAACATGCAGGAATGCCTCCAGAAGGCTTGGAAACGGTTCACCGCCAACACTAGGGGTGTTTGGAAGCCAGAGCTTACATTTAAACCATTGAATGTAAGTACTACTTGCTAGATCCACGTATCTCTTTGATTCTAGTTTCAATACAATTATCATGCTTGATTCTTATTTTGATTGAACTCCGTTCTCGTAAAGTGCTTGAGGCAAGAAGCTGGGAATAACTTATGTGGATACTATGTCTGCGAGTTCATTCGCCAGACGACCAAAGAGAAGGGTGCAGACCGAAACATCAAAAAACTTGAAGTACGATAAACAATAATCTCAACATTATTTTATTACCATCAACTGTGTTTAGTTTCATTCATATATATTGATCCCTTTCTTTAAATTAGATCGAACGGATGCGGGACGGTCTTCTACCACGGGAACGCGTGCAAGCAATTCAAGAGGAAATTGCCGGTTTCTTATTAGAACAAGTCATAGATCCGAAAGGAGAATACTATTACCCGGTTCATTTAGAAGGGTGAAGTGTAAAAAAGAAGATGTAAAATCAAATTTGTGTGAGTTACCGATTGTAATAGCGACCAAGCACGACGGATGAGACGGTGAATAATATATTCGTGACCATGATGTGTAATATATATATATAGTGTGGTTCCTTCATTATTGATGTATATATATAATACCATTAAATTGAATACAAAACACACCAAATAAAACCCTGAACCCTAAATGGGAAAAAAACCCTGGATCAACGATCCTGGCTCGTCCTACGAACCGGGACCAATGACTCAGGCCCCCTCGCCCCGCAGCGCGTCCACGTGGAGACCTATCGGTCCCGGTTCGTGCTGGAACCGGGACCGGCATTGGTCCCGAGTAATGGATCCCGGTTCGGCAACCGGGACCAATGGCCCAAATGAACCGGGACCATAGGCCCTTTTTCCACCAGTGATGGAGGAGAAGATGCGGTTGCTGGACCCTACTATCACCGGTGGTCCAGGTGAACGTATCGAGTTCGAGGGCTCCGGGAAGAGGACAGGCGATGTAGTGTTACTGGAGGTGGTACACAAGCAAAATTCTGAAGATTATAGGGGGTCGCTCATCATCTTTGACCTCGACACGAAGAAGATGCATATGCAGAAGCAGGAATTCTCATCGTTAGAGATCGACCTACTGTCTCGGCTACAAACTATGAAAAGATTTTTCTAGTTAGCTAGCTAAGTGAACTTTTACCACCGACTATGGTGCATGTCTACGTGCTTTTTGAACCTTTTTTGCCATTTCATCAGTCAAGTATAATTTCTTATATATTAATAGAGGTATTGTGTACAAATGCAATCTGCACGAATAACGTATTCGAATTTTTGTGGAAACCGATAGACAGTAGAGACTTTTCCTTAAGTTTGCTTGTTCCTCGCACGCCGGCGGTGTTAATTGGGTGTTGGGTCCCTAAAAGTTACACATTAAATACCCTAGAAGTATGAAAAGACATCCATCACCCTGCTTCACCCAACTACCCCCACTGTCTTGACTTTCTGCCATAGTCACCTCTCGTGCTTCTTGTCACGCAAGGCATCTAGGACCTTCCTTCCTTGGCAAGTACTACGAACCACTCTTATTGTCTCGTCCTCCTCCACCACAAAAACATCAAAAACCAACCCAAGGATAATTGTTGTAATCTTTGCGTGTACGACCCTGTTAGCGGCGCTTATAGGTTCTTCTCCAACCCGCCGGAGATCGGCAGCAATCAGGGACACTCAAGATGTGCTTCTTATAGCCACCGACCGCATCGACTACTCCTTTTGGCTGCTCATCTTTGATATCTACACATGGGGCATCAAAGTACATTTTTTTAGATAAAGAGTATGCATTAATATCAAGAAGATACCAATTACACCCAGCCTCTACAACTATGCAGTGCCCTAGTGGCCATACGGATGCACACAGCCAAAAAAGAAAAGTCCCGCTTTAGCGAACAATTCCTTGTAGCAGCAGCAGAACTAACACCACCAAGATAGCACCCAAAGTCCAGCTTCTCCAAAAGCGACGCCTCCAAGAAGGAAACAGTGCACAAACGCCGTTGTCGCCCGATCATAGATCTAAGGTTTTCACCCCGGAGAAAGTCCTCGCTCACAAAAACAATGTCTTCAACAAGACCATTGCCAGGCACAACCAATTAAGGCCAGACCTTGGATTTTCACCCTGCAAGGTAGAACTTTGAACTTCTCCTGTGTGCTGTCGCCCCCAACTTCCGATGCCGCTGCTCAAAGTCATGAATCACCAAGCCAATTCCACCTCGCCACAAAAATCCGAACCACCATTGCTACTAGTCCTCAGATCTCAGCTTCCATGTCCTTCTCCACTAACTGACTTCACCATGGAACGAGAAATCGTGCCATATGGTGGTAACAACCAGCAGAGCTTCGCAATACTCCCTCTGAAACCAAACGGTCAGATATAAAACACAGGCGCGCACGACCGAATCTCTTCCAATCCAGCAAACTCCAGGCATGAAGCGCGCAGTGAAGTTCACCAGCGGAGCCTTCCGGAACACAGCACTTCAGCCAGATCGATAGGGACGAGTATCCGGCAGATCTTCACCTTGACGCGAAACGGAACCCTAGGACCACCTCCATTATTCGAGCACACCGGCAGGCCCCCATGCCGCCGGACGGAACAGAAAAGTCGGAGGCCGTAAAGCCGCCAGCTAATTGTTCCAGCTCCAGGCACCTGCAGCATCGGCTACATCCAGCCCCACACCAGAACAAGGCCGGCAATGAGGAGGATTGTAGCAGAGCAGGGCCGGCCCTTCACCAGCGGTGGCTGACCAAGGCATCAGACTGGGAGGCGACGCAGCGAAGCCCGCTCCGGCCGTCCCCAGACCCCAGACCGGCGCGCATTTGCGACAGACCTCCGCCGCCACCTGGACACAGGGACGCCGCCCTGGTCTCCGTGAGTCGATGCGCCGACAAAGTCCGCCCCAGCAGCCCCGGCAGCCATCTCCGACGCACCACCATCCCATACCGACTTCGGCAGCTGGGCCCGCCACCACCGCGGCAAGGGCCAGCGGCAGCGGCAGCGAGGGAAGCTGGCGGCGGGGAAGTTTTTGGCGGCTAGGGTTAGCGCCCCCGGTGTCGCCCTGGGGTGCCAACAGATGATACGCAAAAAATAATAGGTGACACCTTGTGATGCGGTACATATTGACTCGTCATGCGGTACATGGGAGCTAGCCACATACCAGGGAAAAACCGACGACTTCCTTTGGTGGTGGCCTCTCAAAAGGAGAGGAGATCCCACTATCCTCCACGGTGGCGTCATCCACTGGCTAGGAGGGCATCTTGCCAGGAGAATCCTAAGCTACGAGTCTGGCATAGGGAAGATGGGATCGGTGAAGATACCGTCCACAAACTAGGACTATAACTATGACGTTGACAGACTCTATTTGGCAACATCGTCTGGCTGAAAACTGTTGAAATTGCTCGCCATTCAAGGATTTCAGATGTTTGTGTGGCTACAGCTCCCTGTCTCAGCAGCAGCAGGTAAAAGTTGTTGGTCCAAGACCGTGATTGACATGGAGGAGAGGATGTGGTCGCTGAACACTAATATCACCGATGGCCCACATGAACGTATTGAGTTCGAGGGCTCCGTGAAGAGGATGGGTGATGTGGTCTTTCTGGAGATGGTAGACCCGTGATATCATCAATATTAGCGGAAGAAACTTGCTGCCCACCAATATTAGAAGGGTCCACTAATCGTCTTTGACCTAGGGAGGAAGAAGATGCATAAGCAGACGCGGGAATTCTCATTGCTAGAGATCGACCTACTGTCTCGTCTACAAACAATGAAAATATTTTTCTAGTTAGCTAGCCAAGTAAAATGGATGTAAGCACTGACTTTTACCACCTAGGATGCTGCATATCTACGTGCTATTTGAACTTCTTTTTGTCATTTCATAAGTCACGATATAACTTCTAATATCTACATATGGGGTATTGTATACAAATCCAATATGTAAGAATAATGCATCGCAATTTTATTTAGAAACCAATATCCAGTTTAGACTTGTCCTTATGTTTTGCTTGTTCCTTGCACACCGATACCGGTCTTATGTATATACAATGGGATGACGTCAGCCTTTACTTAGAGTAGCCACGATAGTATTTTTTGCTTAGTTGAAGGGGGGAGATATAAGAAATAGAAGGTTGTCTTCTCTAAACAAAAGGATGATCTCTTCAAAATAATAAAATATTTTTTCTCCATTGCACGATATGTCTTCCCTTAGCAAAATATTTATCTCATCACGCGCCGTGTCTCCTCCACTCGTTTCCTATCTTCTTCCTCTAGCTTTTCTCTCAAACGCCATGCCACTCCCGTCCTCCCTACCGTCGTCGGCCTCGAGCCCTCCTCCCACCGCCGGATGGCCTCGAGCCCTCTCCTGCCGCCGGACGGCCTCGCGCATTTCTTCCGCCGCCGGACGGCCTCGTGCCCCTCCTCCCTTTCCCCCTCCCTATATCTTCTTGGTGCCCACATGCGGAGCTGGATGCGGGAGCAAATCCTCGGAATTAATGCTGCCACATGCGGGGAGTATCTCCTCGGCACCCCATGCGTCCGGCCGGCGAGAGGAGGGGCGATTCGATAGATCCCCTCCCGCCGGACGATGTTGTGCTGCTACCATGCCTGCCCCAGCCCTGGTGATGGTGGCGATGCGGCGAGCTTGAATCAGGGTGCTTCAAGTGAGTCCATCACATTTTTCAGTCAGATACAAGTGAGTATAGTTCCTGGACCATGGTCCTTGACCTGCGATGGCGACTGCGATCTCTGTTTCGTACGCTACCGAGGAAGGAGGCGACATGGGATATTGGGCCCACTTTCTAACCCCGTGCATCCCGGTCCAGCAAGCCGCCTCGGATTTGTCCCGTGGGTCCGATATCGTCCTTCTCATCAACGCCGTCTCCGTTTCTCCCCGACGCGGGCCAGGTCTACGTGCCGCCATATGTATACGCACTTTTCTATCGATCCCTCACCTAACCCTCCCGACATAATCAATACTACGCGTCCCGGGTCGATTGGTCCACCTCGGCGGGTTCATCTGGACCCGGGTGTCAAATCTGCCCTCCCAGAATACTCCCCCTATAGTGATTAATTTCTTGTAGCAGTAGCGCAAACACCACCAAGAGAGCACCAGAAGTCCAGTTTCTCCAAAAGTGATGCCTTCAAGCACAATCAGAAACCTTAGGTTTTGACTCTGGAGAAAGTCTCGCTCACAAAACAATGCCTTCAACAAGGCCACATGCACAACCAACTAAGGCCAGATATTGGATTTTCACCCTGCAAAATAGGACTTTAAACTTCTCCAGTGCTATCGCCCTTACTTGTCATGCCGCTACTACGAGTCATAAATCACCAAGCAAGTTCCTCATCACCACAAAGACTCAAACCAGTGTTGCTAGTCATCAGAAACTCGGGTTCCATGTCATTCTCTGTCTTTGACTTCATCATGGACCGTAAGATGTGTCTTGTGATGGCAATAGATAACAGAGCTTCGCCACGCTTCCTCTAAAATCAAATAGTTAGAAATAACATAGGTGTGCACGACCGAATAACACCTGATCCAGCAATCTCCAAGCATGTCACCTAAGGGAGTTTGCTGGTGGAACCTTCCAGAACACAACACTCTAGCTAAATCGATGGTGACAGGCATCCGATGGATCATCATCTTGGCACGAGTTGGTACCCTAGGACTGCCACCTTATTCGCAAAACCAGCAGGCCCCACACTGCCGGTCAACTCCATGCTAGACTGGTCGTAGAGGAGAAGCAGCCCACTGCAACCGCAGCTTGTCGCCCGCGAATCAGCAAGGTGCGCTACCGCCTCCATGACAGCAGCCCGCCGGAGCAGCTTGGGCCTTGGCCGCCAGGGCCTCGCTGCCCCATGCCCCGGCCACACCACACACTGTTGGTGTAGCGCCGCTGAAGGAGCTCCGCCTCCCTACCATCTTTGATAGATGGGGCGCCGCCACCACTGCCGACTCCTGGCAGCGACGGCTAGGAGCAATAGACGGGAGGGCAAACGAGGGTTAGGGCGAGGGGAGCCTCCGGAGGCGCTCGGGCATGAGCGACCTGGGAGCGAGATGTGATCTGGGTCGTGGAGAGATAGACGGGAGGGGGAATGAGGGTTAGGGCGAGGAGATGCGATCCCGGTCATGGAGAGCAAAATATATTCTTACTAGAAGTTAACTAATTTTCATTAATTGCTAGAGATGACAATAAGAGATAATAATAATGCACTCTATAACTTATAATCATACCTTTCTCTAGATATGGCAGGATAAGAAAAATTACGTGGTAGATTTTGTATTGAACTCATGTACTACATATTTTTCTTCCAAATTTCTGCAACTCAAGTTAAATAAAAACTTGACAGCTACGGTACTAACCCTATCGAGTCTGATGGATCCGTATAAATCTGCCGATTCCTCTACTTATTCGATTCCACCTGATTCTGATCGATCGCCGACTCTACTTGCCCTTCCTTCTTTCTTTGCAGAAAAATAGGTAAATAAATAGTGAGCGCAACGACGGGCAGAGCCGCGGATCGATCTCTCTGCACGGGCACGCCATGGCACCTTCGACTTCGAGGAAAAGCCGGCAAGCCAAGACATATGCGCCGCCTAAGAACCCGGTAAGGCGCACGGTGCCGGCAGTATGGACGCTGCCGGCGGATATCCTGCTCCAGATCGTCGCCCGCTTCGACTTCCGCGCCCTTGTCCGGTTTGCCGCCACCTGCAGGCTCCTCCGGCGAGACATCCTCAGCCCGCGTTTCATCGGCGGGGTTAGCCAAGCGGCTCCATGCATCCTCGCCTATCTATGCATCCACGGCAAGAAGCCCATCACCCTGCTTCACCCGACTACCCCCGCCGCCTTGACCTTCTGCCACAACCACCTCTCACGCTTCTTGTCACGCAGGGCTGCTGGGACTCTCCTTGGCAATTACAAACCACTCTCTTCTCGTCATGGCCTCGTCCTCCTCCGCCACGCGAACATCGAAAACCGATCCAAGTATGACAGTTCCAACCTCTGTGTGTACGACCTTATGAGCGGCGCCCATACATTCTTCTCCAACCCGCCAGAGATGATCAGCAGCAACAGGCACAAGTACGTGCTTCTCACCGCCGCTGACGGCATCGACCACTCCTTTCGCCTGCTAGTCTATGATGCCCGCGGATTGAGCATCAAAGTGCATGCTAGCTCATCATGTGGTACTACATGGGAGATAGCCACATATGAGAGAAAAGCCGGCTACCCTTGGTCGCTCAAAGAGCGAGGCAACCCCGCTATCCTCCACGGTGGTGTCATCCACTGGCTAGCAGGGTTTCCCCGTAAGGAGACAATTGTAAGCTACGAGCTGGGCACAGGGAAGATGGGCTCGGTGGAGCTCCCGCCCAAAACTTGGGACTATAGCTATAACGGTGACGGACTCTACTTGGCAACATCGTCTGACGGGAAACTGCTCGCCATTCAAGGATTCATGATGTCTGTGTGGCTACAGCTCCCAGTCCCAGGAGCAGATGGTAGTGGTTGGTCGCTGGAGACCGTGATTGACATGGAGGAGAATATGCGGTCGCTGGACCCTGATATCACCGGCGGTCAAGATGAATATATTGAGTTTGAGGGATCCGGGAAGAGGACAGGCGATGTGGTGTTTCTGAAGATAATAAAAAAAACAAAATCCTATAGCTTGCAAGAATTCGCCCTTCCTCATCGTCTTTGACTTGGAGACGAACAAGATGCATATGCAGAAGCAGGAATTTTCGTTGTTAGAGATCAACCTACTGTCTCGACTTCAAACTACGAAAATATAGGCAACTTTTACCACCTAGGATGGTGCATATATGCCTACGTGCTATTTGAACTTGTTTTGTTATTTCCTTTTATGGGGGTATTGTGTACAAATGCAATCTGCAGGAAATAATGTATTTGAATTTTATTTCGAAACTGGTAGCCAGTATAGACTTGTCCTTATGTTCGCTTGATCCTTGCACACCGATGCCTACTCTTAATTGGTTGTTGGCACCCTAAAAGTTACACACAGGAAGTACCCTAGAAGTACATGATACAACAACCACGGTGGTCACATTAAAATTCCAGAGGGCGGACAGACCTAGCTAATTGGTCATCCACTCCTCATCCTCACTTCACCAGATAAATAAGAGTTAAATCAGACACTCGGATCAGACTGTACACTCAATATTCCTCAGAGTTTCCCTATTTACACTCCCAGTTTGGCGAGGAGAAATATTTTGGGCAACCAATTTCCAGTGGCCTTCGTTTGTCACCTCTCAAAGAGTTGGCTTCTCATGGTACTGCAGATGTCATCTGCCACGGCATCATTCTCAAGCAGGAACTTCTCAGCTTCTCCCTTGTCCGGCAGGAACTCGCCGTTGATCCAGTACCCACAACCTTCCTTCACAATAACTCCATGGGAAGAAGCCATCTCCAGAATCTCTGATTCATAGCAGATTCCCTTACCAAACCTAATGTCAATCCCAGCTTCCTTCAGAACTGCTGGAGCTAATTTGTTCTTGATGACCTCGACTGATATGCCAATGCCAGTAGCCTGGAAAGGCAGAATTTGCTAATATTTGAGCAAGGTTGACATGTACTTCATGGTCTACTATGCACGAGTTATGGGTACTTCACACCTTCAGTAGGACAATGTGTATTTTTCTCTACCGCTATCAGCCAATGGTAAGAATAAAACAACAACTAAGTATCATGAAATTTAAGTGTAATACCTGGTCTTCACTATAGCGCAGTTTCCTTCTCGAAGTCCTCATTCTGACTGCTGAATAGAACCCTAACGCGTTGCCACCACAGGTCACCTCCTTGTAGAGCCCAGAAGATGGATCCCGCCTTCTTCTAACCTATAAAAGGAACCAATCAATAGAGCCAAAGAACTATGGCAGCAGCATCATAGCCCCTGTGTAAAAGGAAACACATCATAGCTTCGTGTTTTTACTGGTATGATAAGCAGAAGAATAAGGACTAAAAATTCCTTTAAAGCTACAACAGGACCAGTATGAAATGTCAGAATGGCATCAGCAGAATGTAATGAAAATACCAGGAGTTCAGTCTGATATGGAGGCATGCAGACATAGTTTGAGGATTCAACTACTACAACTGTAGATCTTCCCAACTAACGCAAGCCACTACTGAGTTCTCAATTTCAGATCAAACCCATTCCATTTTTAAGATTAGGTTCACAAGAACATAAAATAACATATTTACCTTTGTGAGTAAAGACTAAAAATCCATTGAAGTTGCAACCCGACCAGCATGAAATTTCAGATCGGCATCAACAGAAAGGAAAAACAACAGGATTGACCCGATTCAGGTTTCACTCCTAAATTCTAAAAACCGTTCGGAATACACCCCTTTCACTGTCTGACCCGGTTTTTATTGGCACATCAGCCAGTTTTTTCATGTATTCCAACTCAACATACCCAGACATGTAGTGAGATCTAGCATGTACATTACGTCCTTGCACGTGTATGCTCATGGCGCACCTCTATATATATCTCTCTTCTTGTGGAATCGTCTGTTCGTATCCTCTGGAACGTGAGAAACAGATGGCATACTCGCTGCCCGTCTCCTCCGTAAGTGAGCCAGCTCCTGGCGCTGCCTCCCAAGACCACCGCCTGCATCCAGCCTCTACCCAAGCCACTGCCCATCCAACCCCTTCCCAGGCCACTGCCCATCCAGCCCTAGCCTAACAGATATTGAGCTCTTGAGCCATATAGTACATGAGGAGACAGTAGTTCACAAATTATCTCACCTAGTGCAATGGATCTAGGCATGAGAGTAGCAGCAGATCGTGAGCTATGAGAAATGATTTTACCCTTGTTGACTGAGAACATGTAAACTTGCAGCCATTGAGTTTGCTAACAATCACCAATTTGCATCCAAGCTGCTGGCGTTGCGCGGCGGAGGAACCCCAGCCCTAGCAGCCTAGGCAGGGGCTGCAGGTGGCGACCTGAGCAGGGGCTGTGGGCGGGCGTCCTGGGCAGGGGCAGTGGACTGACGGTACCTTAGTGCCGCTAGAGCTGTGTAGGTTTCTCTCGAGGGACACAAGACTCTTTTTCATCTCCGTGCATGTACGAGGAGTTACGTGCGGGTATACTTTGACTAAGACGCTGATTTGGCATACATGAAAAAAATGCAGACATGATGGAAAACCCTTTCAAACGGTGAAAGGGGTGTATTCCGAACGGTTTTTGAAGTTTAAGGGTGAGACTTGAACCAAATGAGTTGAGGGTTGTAAAATGAACTTGAGAGTTGAGACATGGAGAAATGATCGTTTATCGTTGCAGGAGATTGGTTATAATATGTATCATATTGGAACACCAGGAAAAGTAAAAACTAGGGTCTCAAGGAACCAGGGTGATGTTTGATTTTATAATTCAACAACACGAGGAACAAAATCAATTCCATACCTGATTCACAAAAATAATAAGTGTTTCTGAGCGACTTAATGTGTATTGAATTTTTCGAAGTGCTCGAGTCATTAAACGGGATTGTAAGTCTCCAAATTTCATGTGTATTTCACCCTCAAGTTCACATTTTGGAAGAAGTGCTGCTACCTGTCATTAATCCATTAAAAAAAGATAACATTACCTTGCTTAAATATGGAGTACATAAATTTGGAACACTAAGCAAAAGTTAATGATTCATTGCATATTTGAAAAAAATAAAGAACATAGCATATTCAGACAGTACTAGATGCAGAATGTTTAAACTGCAGATTAAGAACTTCCAATTATAGTGGTAATCTTAAAACATGGAATCAACAGTTCAGCTGTCAGACAAACTACTCATGACTGCTCTTCTTTTGTATTACTAGGGAATGCACAATTTTCATGTTTCAGTTCATATCATGATGATATCATGGAAGTAACAGTCCAGACGTCAGAAAAACTAATACTGCATGTTTTCTCTTACTAGGGAATGCACAATATTCATGACATCTCATATCACTGATGCTATTGTAAGTAATCTTCTACCTATAGGCTATAAAAAAGTAGATATAATAAGCTAAAGGAAACAGAAAGATATCTGAAAATGGCAAAGTGAAGTAACATACACTATCCACGACAACAACATCAACGGATCCACCAACAAGAGTGTTCACTATGCTTAAAGAATTTTCAGCAGAATCAGGTTGAGCTATTAGGAGTTTATCAATGTCCACACCAATTGCTTCTGCAACTGAAGTGTTGAAAGCATTTTCTGCATCAATATAAGCGCAATAACCTGCAAATATTGCCAATCACAAATGTTGATCAGACACTACTTCACGATAAGATGGAAAATATATCAACTACCAAGAATAATGAACCAAACAAAGAGTAACAATAAATCACAGATAAACTCTTTATAAAAATACTTCATAAGAAGGATAATTTAACCAGTAGGATGAAACTTGCTCTTGAGACTTGATGTGCAGAAATATTAGTAGCCAGTATCGTAACAATGTATAAAAGACTCCATGACTTAGAACAGTGTTTCTGTTAAAAGACATTACCAATGCTTAGATATGTTTCCAACAACATCAAAGCCTTTTCCCAAGGAAGTTGGGGTAGGCTAATGCCTAGATATGTTTCCAAGTATACAATTACCAGAAATTCAATACAAATGCATGTTAGGGAGAACAGTAAAGACCGACAAGTGTGGAAGCCATACTTAATACCGAGATCCAACTTTTCCTAGAGGCTAGAGTTCGCGCTGCAAGGTTACTCATAATGCTAAGTAAACCCGCTCAAAGTTGTACAACAATATTTATAATGACTTTGAAGCAGCAATAAGAATTTAAGATGGCGAAACATACTTAAGGACTGCACAGTACTGTAATCATACAAAGACTGTTGTCAAGGGTCATTGTAGCCAAGCAAAAAATATGAAGGATAAAAAATTGATAATTGAATAAAACAACTGCAGGAACCAAGAACCATGAAAGAAATATCAACCTCCATTCTTCTGGGCTTCCTTCACAACATGAAGTGCAAGTGTTGTCTTCCCAGATGACTCTTTCCCAAATATTTCAACCATCCTACCCTGCCAAACAACTTCAATCTGATTTGTTAAACAAGGCAATAAAATCCAATTTGGCATATGAATACAAATACAAGAAGGATACATCATGAAGCTATGTCTGTATACATTCTTCTAGAGATGCTGAAGAAAAAATGTGATTCTTAGGTGTCCAGTCAATTGAAAAATAACAATCACAACCAGAACGGAACACATGATGTTTAGAAGCAGCGAAGGAAAGGATTTTTGCCACTCAGTTAACCGGTTAACTTCTCATACTGGTTATGCCTAGGGTAGATGTGCATTAAAATCATAAGAAGCAAAGAGGTAACTGATGTATAGTATACAGCAAAAGGACACCATTCTTGTTACTGCTGAAAAAAATAGGCAACTGATGTATAGTATACAGCAAAAGGACACAATTCTTTTGGGTAATATCAGTTGGAAATGTGCAGGACCAAGTGAGATATTATAGGTAATTAAATAGCTTAGATCATGTGAATATTTAGTTCTGAACAATACGGAAAAGCATTATAACCTTTGGTAATCCTCCAATGCCAAGAGCAAGATCAAGCTTAAGAGAACCAGTTGAAATGACAGATGCACGCCTTGTCCGGGAGAACCGCTCCAAGCATAAATTGGAATCTCGATCAAAATCACTTGCAAGTTGACAGACGGCACCACTTAGTGTTGACTCTTTCTCAAGAGATTTTGCATCACTGAGCGGGGGATCGCTTTCGTAGTCTAACTGCATATCAACTGAAATTGTGTACAGATTCATGAGTAAATGCGTAACTCATAAGGAAGGCAGTTAATGTAGTTATGAAACCCGAAAAGAAAAACACGGTGTAGTAATATGTTTAACTTTGCAGAGCATCATGTATCTACTTGAATACTAGTATACTTTAATCATATGTTTGTGCAGAGCGACACTTTGGGAAAGACAATGCAGCATAGGTATTCGATGAACACAACAATCTGATTTTCGCTCCCTTTTCGTGTGTAAAGCTGGATTTTGACAATACTAGGTGTACAAAATATGCATTGTATAAAACTTTGAAGGTCATACTCACCGATTAGAAGGAGAATGGAAACCTGGATAATTTTACTCCCTCCATTCCAATGAATAAAGCTTACCTTTTTTTTTGAAAAGTCAAGCTAAGCGAATTTTAACCAAATATTTAGAAGAAAACTATCAACAACTATAATAATATATAGAGCTCATATGAAAATATATTTCATGATGTATCTTAATGGTATTAATGTTGTATTGTACATGTTAATGATTTATTCCAAAAGCTTGGTCAAACTTTACAATGTTGGACTTTTCAGAAAAAATATAAGAGCCTCATTCATTGGAACCGAGGTAGTAAATGCCAAGCAGTAATCAAAATAGAGCAAACATCATCCGTACCTGTGGTTGACATGAAACAGCCTCGTGACCAGAACCGATAGTATGCATCGCATGCCCCATTCTAGCAAAATCAAAGCGAATAAAAGGTGGGCAGCATTAGTTACGAGTTAAGTGGGGTTTATCACACTTTGTAAGCAAATAAAGCAGTCCAGAGCTCGCAAAGCACGTGAAGCATAAAGAAGAAGAGTGAATTGTCCAGGACACAGGGTAACCTATTGTGCCACACATCGAGCGAAACGGTGTAGGGGGTGAGGGAGAGTCGAAACTGGGAAGTGGGGATGAGAAAGCACCTGAAGGGGTAGGCGGCGGAGGTGAGAGGGCACGGATCGCCTGGAGTAACGGCGGCCCGCGCCGGAGACGAAGGCGGCGGCTTGTCGGAGGAGAGCGGGGGACGAGGAGAGGACGCCCATGGCGGCGCCGCCGCAGCAGGGAGCGAGGAACGGAGGGAGAAATGAAACTCACTAAACTGGCTTTTTCTGGCCCAAACCAAAAGAATCGTTGGGCCGGGCTTAACATTACATTCCTGGCATCGAGCTTCTATCGGGAAAACGCTGGCACCGAGATGTTACTCCTCTTTCTGCTTTTTCAGACATGTAAAACCACCTCTAGTATTTTCAACTAAAAAAAATCACATCTAGTACATGTAAAAAACATTACTAGTAGATAGAGAGGGCTTGGCTCTATCGTCTATTATGATTTTCTGGAAAGCACTTGTAATGCAACTTTTTGCAAGTTTCATTTTTGATCATTCTGCTCTGTCCGCGGGTGGGGTAGGAGCAGCTCGGGGCTAGGAGCGCTCGTCCGATCCCACCTGTTAATGTTTGGTTGCTCTGGTCCCACCTCATGGCCCCATCTGTTGGCTGTGCCGGCCCCACAATGCGGCCCCAAAATATTTTGGTAACATATGATAGTACATTTCTTATTTTTCCCTAATGCTAAAAAGGGGAAAACAAATAGAAGAATGAAATTAAAAATATATTTTTGATGTGAAATGAGTATACATATATCATATATGTCATTTATAACAAATTTTATTATGAAAATAATTGCTCTTTATGCAAGACATATATTTATAGGGTTTGTAATAGTGAAACTTTTTAATATGGTTTTTATTTTATAAATAGTAGTCTAAAAACAATACTTAGGTATTTCTTCAATGGACTTATAGTGTTGGGTGACTTTTGTTGGCTTATGGTCACATGACCATTTTTTTTTATCAAGGTCACACTTATGAATTCAATCAACATTAGTATAATTCAATATGAACCAAAAAGATCCAAATGCACTCAACATTTTTATTGGTTCACATTCATATTTATTTGTATAAAAACTCTGGTTACAAATTATGGGACGTGAAGTTTGCCAAACAAATCTTCAGAGGGAAGTTTTAAAAGCGACTTCCCTGGAATGCTCGGAGGTCATGAATACCCAACCCCAATTTTTAGGTTCATCTCATCTAGCCAGTCAATTTTTTTTATCCTCTTGCTAAAAGAATCTTGGTCGTAAGTAGCTCAATCTGTATAAGACTCTTTTGGGTGACTAGAAGAAAGAGATTATATACAGTACTACAATGTTACTTATTACTACCAAATAAATGACCCAATGTTTTACTAAGAGATAGGAGTAGTAGTTTTCCTTTTCAACTTCTTAGCTTTTTTGCAGACCGCAAGTCTCCATTCAGCGTCGGATGGTCTCCTACAAAAATCAGAATACCCAATTAGCTAATAGAAACTTGGACTTACTCACAACCAAAAAGTTTGGCATATTGAGCAACCACGTCTTGACCCTCCCCAAAACAGAATAAGTCTAGTTTACAAAGTGCTCAACTTTGAATTAACAAAGACACATACAGTTTACAAAGTGCTGAAGAACAGCTTACAGTCAAAGACAAACAAGCAAAGAAATACAAAGATGAAGCCTAGCTTAAAGTGAAGCCCCTTGCTATGCCCACGAGTCGCTCGGAGAGGACAGAAAGAGTTGGAGAAAACGCCACAGAGGAAACCAATGTAGAAAGCACCCCGCTTTCTCGCCTTGGATCAAAAGGCTTCGTACCATCGAGAGGTAGAGAGGCTCAGAGTCTGTTTGTTTAGGCTGTCTGTGGCTGGCTGTGGAGAGAAAGCTGTTATACAGGGAAAGCTGCTCTTCTAAATTTCAGTGTTTGGCGATTTAGTTGGCTGTCTAGCTGTATACTAAGGAATTGTCTAAAATACCCCATAGTTTCAAGAACCACTATAATTGCTAATTGAAGAGTATATATGTATCCATCACTATACACGGTCATGAATACACATTAGTAAACACATCAAATAATTCATAAAAAGCGTATCAGTTAAAAATGTAGTTTTGTGAACATTGTACCAAATTACAAAGAATTAATCCTTGTCCATGCACACACACCAGCACAGCTAGTTCAGAACGGGTAATAAAGAACACATGTACAGAACCTTACAACTATCTCCTAGTAGAACGCAATATACCAATACAAAGACTACAAAGACTGCAAGACGATGCCACACGCTCGGAAAACAGATCGAGCCTTAGCAATAAACAAATTGAGCCTAAAAAACAATTACTTCGTCCAGATTCCATGTGCTACCGATCTGGGCGAGATCTCTATCCTTGTACTGGATGGGCTTGGAGCTAGGCAGCAGCACGGGGCGGAGCAGCTCAAGACGGATCGCCAAGGATCTGGGGCGAGAGCTTGGACTGTGGTCAGGACGAGCTTGGGCGCCGCCGGTCGATCTGTGACGGCAGCCGGCTGCAGGGGTGGCCCCGAGCGTATGGGGAAAATAAATTGGATGGGGAGGAGTTCCGTCGGCGGGGACAAGGCAGCTCGCCGGCGTGGCGACCCGCGTGCGGGAGTGGCCCACGGTGAGAGGAGATGTGTATGGACAGGATTTGGTCCACGGTGGCATTCTTCTGTAAATAGATCCGAAGGATATGTCTCAACTCGGAAAACGTTTCGTTCCCTAAGTACAAAGCCACGGGAAGCTGCGGGAAGCACCTCCCGAGCTGCTTTCCCCAGTATGCCTATTTCGCTAGTTGGCTTCCTCGAAGCCCAAAGCCAAAGCTACCTGTTTGTTTCGTTTTGGTGGCTTATTTTAATAAAAAGTTCTGAAAAGCCCAAACAAACACCTCCTCACTCTGAGCACACTCAGACATTCATACATGTTGCCAAGGAGGGATTGAGCATCATCGCCTTGTCAAGCCGCCACCCACGAACACCACCGACGCCCATAGCACCACCCATTAAGCAAGACATAAACTATCGGAGAAGAACACCACCAAAGATGCGATGAAAGAATATTTGCAAAGCACGGCGTAGAACCAATGGCTTGAATCGGAGGAAGGATGCCTAAGAGGAGAACACTTCCCCTCTCGCCCAGGATCGTGGGCGCCACCGTCAGCGAGCATGACCTGCAAGAACAACCAGTAGCCCGACCACACCACACCGCAACAAAATGAGAGCAACCACTACAAGCAGCAACCCATCCAGCGTGAAGCTCAACAACCACCCTCACTGTCTCAAGGCGACGTCTTCATGAAGGGAACGACGCCGGAGCGCCGCCGCCGCCCAAAGAATTTAGGTTTTCACCTGAGATAGGCAAATTGGCAGGGAGAGGGGAGCAAACCTCAAAGTCGCCTTCAAGAAGGAGAACGACACCCGCAACACTGTCAACATCATGGCAGCCGTCGGCAGCCAAGGGTTTCCCCCAGTCACTCCCATCACCAGCTCCGCCCACCAGGAGAGGCGAGACACTCCAAGCCCGAGGAGGTGTGTCGAGCTGCGCTAGACGACGTTGTCATCTTCATATCTGTCCAGAGGTCAGGAGACCCCCGCATGCCCCACACCCGCCACCACCTCGCTGCCCACGCAGCCGAGGGAATGTCCTGTAGCACCCAACGGACACAGCCCGCCACCGAATCGATGTCACCCCTCCAAAGGCCGCCGCCCTGGTTCCATGAATCCTGCCAAGGACGCGGCAGGGAGCACTCCAACCACCATTTCCCACATCCCAATGTCGGTGAGGCCGAGTTGGAGAAGAGGAAGAGGGAGGGAGGCCGCCGAGCAGCATCTAGTAGCGGAGCCTAGCTCCTCACCCGGCAGCTAGCCTCCAAACCGCCATGCGAGGAGCCCCGAGAGCAGATCCCCATCGTCCCCCTCACTGGCGTCGCGGGCTTGGCCAGCAGGCGCCTCAGGGGACGACGAGGGTAGGGGTGCGGGAGGTGGCGGAGCGGGGCTAGGGTTTCTCCCCCTGGCCGCCTTGGAGGAGGCGACCCAAGGAGTGGGCTCAGTGGCAGTCTCCTAGTGGCAAAAAATTAATATCAAGTCCTAAGTTTTTCCAGGATCGTGATCCATAATGAAATTGATCCAAATGATAGATAGTCCCCCATCCACAAGATGTGGAACTAACCCCTCAATTTGGCCATCAAGTTTTGCACCGCTCAACATTGAAAAATATTGGCAGTTGAACACCCTACCTCTAAGCAAGGAAAGCAAGAGATTTTCTTTTCAAAGTTCTCACGTATAATTCCCAATACATGGAAGCTTGGTACTGAGTACAACCCACGTTTATTCTCTCTACAAATGTCTTCTCTTACCAAAAGTTACCAAACGCGTTGTATTTGTTTTTAGCTAGACAGCCTCAAAATGCTTATACTCTTATGCTCTAAGGTTAGAGAATAACTTGCAGTTGTCACCATTTGGCTATGATATATGATTTTTTTTAGCGGAGGCAGAGTACTACTAGTCATCGTCTTTAGCTCTAGAAGCTAAGACTGACATAATGGCCTATGTACAATTCGAAGTTTCAAACAAGAAAGGACACGTATATTGATCAGTTTCTACAAGTCAACATTGGTTATGGGCCCTTGGAACCAGAACCGTGCATTGAGCACCCAGGCGCCGAGGCTGAGCAGCAGCACGCCGCCGACGGCCACCGGCGTGTAGTTGAAGTTGTCCTTGGCGACCGGATACGCCACAGGCAACGAGAAGAGCACCGTGAGGAAGGCCACCCAGAGCACGGCGGCCCAGCCGACGAATACCCCGTACCGCCCGAGGTGAAACGGTCCCGGGACGAACGATTTCTTGGCCGTCGTCACGCGGAAGAAGATGGGCAGCGCATAGGCGATGTACTGCCCTAGTGTCGCGATCGACACCATTGCCTGAAACGCCACCTGACTCCCTAGAGACTGCACATACAGAAGAGTTGTACGCAGTGGTAACTATTAACTGTTGCAACAAGCCAGTGACACGATGGTCGGGTGATTCGAGATCAATGGCGGAAAAATTGCGCACCGTGAGCGCCATTATGAAGGCCACAACGGCGGAGAGCCAGACGACGTTGAGGGGCACCTCGTTCTTGCTCACCCGCTGCCACACCTGCGAGAACGGCATCGCCCTGTCCCTCGAGAACGCGTACCCCATCCTTGAGTTGCTGGCTATGCACATGGCGCCGGCGAAGAAGATGCCGACGGCGACGATCGCTACGCAGACGAGCCCTCCGACGCCGCTGCCGTACCTCCTATCAAACGTCATATACAGAGCCTGAGCAACGGCGTAGCCGCCGGCATCATTGGCCGGATCCAACAGATACGGTATGTCCGTCACGATCGATGTCAGGGCCACCAGGAAGATCCAACCGAACGTGGTCGACAGAGCCACGGAAGTGATGATCCCCATCGGCCCGCTCCAGTCCGCGTTCTTGGTTTCTTCGATCTGCGTTTACATGCGACAAGGGTCGTTGTTGGATCTCCAGTCATCACTGACGAAAATTCCATTGCAATGTCGAAGAAACTGAAAGTATATACCATGTGAGCAGAAGTATCGTAGCCGAGCAGAGAGTACTGGCTGGTGAGGAGCCCCAGGGCCAGGATGTAAGCCTTGCCATGGATGCCCATGCCGTTGTCGTCATTGAAGTGCGTGAAGATGAACTTGGTACTCGCCCTCTCCTTGGCCACCGTTGGGATCAAGATTACCAAGGTGAAGGCACCTACCGTGATTGTTTCCGAAATGATGAGTCAAACAACGATAAACCGATCGATGGAAATTGTGGGCATGGATCAATCACAATTGCATGTTGAAATGGGATCTGAAGAATCGAGGTAGATAGAACACCTGCTGTGTTCCAGAAAGCGCCGAGCTTGCCGAACCAGGACAACCACCGGATGGGGAGGCTGTTGATCAGGCCGTGTAGGATGAGGAAGAAGCCGTGGATGGCTAGGACGACGTACTTGGAGGCCGTGTAGCCGCCGCCATTGGCTCCACCAGTGCCGAGCAGGACGATCACTTGGACGAGCTGCGCAAGAGAGAAGTCCGTACTCGTGGTAGTTGCCCACTAGACTAGACTGTCAGCAAGGTGTCGAATGGAAAGCTGTTCATAAGCATGCATTCTGTGGTTTTCAGCAGCATACCTGTCCCACAATATTGAACCTGAAAAACGGAGCATTTCACAAACTTAGGCTCCCACCCAATATGGTTGGACAGTGAAAGTTTTTTTTTCAAGGGAACCTTCGCAGGTGCTCTGCCTTTGCATTAGACAGTGAAAGTAAAAAAAAACAGAGAAATTGTTTCTTGTATTGTTATGCTTGAGAAAAAAAAAGGACGATTGGTACAGGTAACGTTGGCATGTGTTGTTTTCAGAAAGCTACAGCGATATTTTGGAGCAAACTGCCAACCCATGTCAAATCAGACAACTCTTCCTTCCAAATATGATCAGAAAATAAGCATGGCAAGATGCATGAACGCATACAGCGTAAGAAACTGAAATCAAGATCAAAATTCAGAACGCACCAGCCGGTGACCCAGGAGGCGAGAGGCGCCCACTTCTTGCCGGCGAGCTTGGCGCTCCAGTAGTAGAGCCCGCCGGAGGTCGGGTAGGCGGAGCAGATCTCGGCCATGGACAGCGCGACGCAGCCATTGAACGCCGCCACGACCAGCCAGCCCAGCGTCATGGACGCCGGCCCGCCGTACCGGAGCCCCCCGTTGTACGTCGTCGTCACGCCGGCCATCACGGAGATGATGGAGAAGGAGAAGGCGAAGTTGGACATGAGGCTGCAGAGCAAAACATAGCAGATTAAAACACGGATGAAGGCGAAGGAGAAGCTGAAGCAGAGGCGGACGTACGAGAGGCCGCGCTTGAGCTCCTGCTTGTAGCCGAGCTGGTGCAGCCGGGCTCGGTCCGCGTCGGCGGTGTCGCCGGCGGCCACGCCCGCTTCGCCGGAGCGTGACACGGCCATCGATTTTCTCTAGCTTCTTACCTGCCTCCTCTGCCTTGGCTAGCTAAGCAGGTGACTGTACTCTACTACTGACTCTCCAGTGAGCTTAGCTTTTCAGGCAATCCACACAAGAGGTCTTTGGTGCACAGTGAGTCAACAAGAGAGTGACTGGAAAGTGGAAACTATCGACGGTTTGGCCTGTTAGGGCAAAGATCCCTTTGGAACGATCCGGCACTGTTGACCAAGGGGAAACAGTCTATGATTTCTGCTTGTCAGGTAGCGCAGCATTCTGCAAAATATCACCATCTACCATTGTTTTCTGCTCGAAGAAGGAACATGTGACATCACATGACGAAGCAATGGATGAACCGGTCTTTAGCGTGGAATTATTGCTGGCTGCTAAAGTATATGGAAGGATAAGATGACAAGATCGTCTAAATTTTTAGGGATTTCTATTTTTGTGCCATCAGGTCCTTAGTTGTACTCAGTTTTCCCCAGCTCGTTAGTTTTTTCTCAGTTTTCTTCAAGTCCTTGTCTAAAACCCTCAGAAGGAGCTCGGACGGGAGGATTCCCGTTTAGTTGACCGTTCCATGCTGACGAGTGGGGCTGCGTCGTGTGGGGCTGATAGAAAGGGACCGCGTGGGACAGAACGAGACCGTGTTTGGTCATACGAGCGGAGCTGAGGCCGTAGCGTGTGGGGGCGTAGCGTGTGGAGCCGTGTGGGTCCTGGACGTGGGCACGAGTGGTTTCTGTCTCTTTCGCCCAGATTAGCAGTTTTCAATGCACTTTTTTCCTCTCTCTCGCTCGATCTCATTCATTCTTGATTGCCCAAATTGGTAGCAAATCTAGAGCAGCTTCTCCTTCTATTTTTTAACGCCATTCATTTCTTTATGCCTTCGTTTTTGCCTAATCAGGTACTCCCTCCGATCCATATTACTCTTCACTAATACGGATATATTTACCACTAAAATGTGTTTAGATACAACCACATTAGCGAAGAGTAATATGGATCGGAGGGAGTAGGAAATCTAGGGCACAAATCCAGAGAAAATATACGATAAGCTGCATACAGCAGCCAACATAGCATAGATATCACGACAGATCCAACAGTACTACCGAGATCCAACATAAGCTACATTTTACATGGGATTAAGCTTGGAGGCTGCGCAGGTGAATCCCAAGTGCTTTGTGTTTGGCCATGAACGCATGCATGTTCACGGTCGTTCCAACTCTAGCGTCGCCAATGGCTCTGCCAATGGATTCAGCATGGTTCACCAGGCAGTTGAAGTCGGTGGCGCGGAGCCTCCTGTTGCAGAAGGGGCACCTGTAAATGCCTCGAGCAAAGTGGCGATCGTAATGGCCGGACTGCAGCCTCCTGAGAACGTGACGAGTCTTGGTGTGGAAGGACGCGTCGTCGCTGTCGACGTCGCTGCTCTGCACCTGTCACGTAGCACCAAAGATCGAAAAACACGGAGTCAATTGCTGCGATGATGGAACAAAGAGTGAACAAAAGATCATGCATGATAATATGGGCACGAAAAAAAGAGGTAGCCTCAATTACATTGGACACACTTATATCCAGGATTTGAGTCAGTGAACCAAAGATCATGCACAATAAATTTGTACACACCAATTGTTTACTGACCAAACCCTGAATCAATTTGTGCCCAAATATTCATCATCATTGGCACAAATTAACCGGATGGGATTGATTACTCACATAAGTTAACCAAATCTTAAACAAAAGCAAATCACAAACACTAATAACGCAAGATCTAGAACTAGGAACAGACGAACCCTAATAACGCAAGATCTAACACAAAAGGATTGAACTAGGAACAGACGAACCCTAATAACGCAAGATCTAACACAAAAGGATAGAACTAGGAACAGACGAACCCTAATAACGCAAGATCTAACACAAAAGGATTGAACTAGGAACAAACGAACCCTAATAACGCAAGATCTAACACATAAGGATTGAACTAGGAACAGACGAAACCTAATAACGCAAGATCTAACACAAAAGGATTGAAATGGGATAAGAACAAGGGAACAAAGGGTTACCTCGTCGTCGTCGACGATGCTGGTGTCGTAAGGGTTCTCTGGCGCGACGTACGGCTCTTGTTCGTACGGGTCCCAATCGACGGGGGCCTGGACGGGGGCGGCGGCCGATGCGTCGGCGGCTGATGCGTCGGCGGCTACGTCGGAAGCAGCGACGGGGGCCTGGACGGGGGCGGCGGCCGATGCGCCGGCGGCTGATGCGCCGGCGGCTACGTTCGAAGCAGCGACGGGGGCCTGGACGGGGGCGGCGGCCGATGCGCCGGCGGCTGATGCGTCGGCGGCTACGTCGGAAGCGCCGACAATGGGCATCTCATTCTTCTCCATCGCCGGGGTTTTTTCGACGCGAAGTGGAGAAGATGATGGGACAGGAGAGGCGGTTGCAGTGAGAATGAGAGAGTGGGCGAGCATCGAGGGAGAGAATGAGGGGCTCTATAAAGACGAAGGTGGCGTGTACCGCAACACGCGTCTGCTATGCACGGCTGCAGCGTGCACCGTGACACGAGGCTAACCCTTCGACGTTTGGTGTACTCAGTTCTAACCTCGGGCCTTATACAGAAATTTTTATCTGTACTCAGTTTTCCCCTCGAATACTTAGACTGGCAAGTGCAATATACTCAGTTCTACCCTCAAGTAGCCGGTCAACAGAGAGTCAACAAATGAGATTAACATAGCTAATTGAGTCATTTCATGCGCAAAAAAATCCAAAAAAATAAAAACATAGTGGCACCTACTCATGGAGTCTTCCTACGCAACCTGCCACCTAGGAAAGCTTAACAAACATAGATAAATCAAGTTTTACCACAAATTGCCACTTCTCAGAATCACTAGTAGCTATGAAGATGCATGGTTTTCCACTCAAACCCCTTTGCAAAACATCTTCCCCAAAACATAGTTTGTCTAAATGAGGCCATAATTGTCACACTCATGTATATTTGAATTGCAAATAATTTGATGTAGCCCAATATGAATTATACTGTACAAAACATGCATTTTTCATTTTGTAATTCTTTTGTTTGAATCCCTTACTCTATTTACTATTTACGTGCCCTTGGTTTCTTAGTACTACTCAGTTTTGCACTCAAGTACTGTCATAAATGCTCACAGAAGCCCAAACTTATCCTGATTGGTTGAGCCGTTGTCACACGGATCGACTCCACCAATCGTTGATCCACTGATCTAACGGGCAGTATACCCCTCTCCGTCTCTTCGTGGTCACCCCTCTCTCTCTCTTTGTGGTCACCCCTCTCTCTCTCTGTCGGTGGATCAACGGTTGGTGGAGTCGATCCGTGTGACAAGAGACATATATTTATGGATTATTTTGCCACGTAACTATATTTCCTCTATTTATGCATTATTTTCCGTGATTTAAAAATGTTAAACTAAAAAGTGGTATAATTTTGGTGTAAACAAGTGACATACATATTTGCGGATTTCGGTGAATGGATTATTTATCACCCCTCTAACAATTATCAACTATCTTTAGCATTCCCTTTCTTTTAGGGAATATAGTTTTGGTAATTTGAAACGGCCCAAAAGTGGTATAATTTAGGTAGAAACATGAGACATACATATTTGGCATATTTGGGTGATTTTGGTGAATAGATTATTTATCACCCCTCTAACAATTATCAACTATCTTTAGCATTCCTTTTCTTTTAGGGAATATAGTTTTGGCAATTTGAAACGGCCCAAAAGTGGTATAATTTTGGTAGAAACATGAGACATACATATTTGGCATATTTGGGGGATTTCAGTGAATGGATTATTTATCACCCCTCTAACAATTATCAACTATCTTTAGCATTCCTTTTCTTTTAGGGAATATAGTTTTGGTAATTTGAAATGGCCCAAAAGTGGTATAATTTTGGTAGAAACATGAGACATACATATTTGGCATATTTGGGGGATTTCGGTGAATGGATTATTTATCACCCCTCTAACAATTATCAACTTTCTTTAGCATTCCTTTTCTTTTAGGGAATATAGTTTGAGATATAGTTTTGGTTATTTGAAACGTCCCAAAAGTGGTATAATTTTGGTATAAACATGAGACATACATATTTGTGGGATTTCGGTGAATGCATTATTTGTCACCCCTCTAACAATTATCAACTATCTTTAGCATTCTTATATTCCCTAACACTTATTTTTTTTGGTAATTTCGGTGAATGCACACACTAATTTTGAAAACAACTACAAGTACATGTAACTGAATAATGGATTTGTAACAAGGGATCCCTTGTAACAACTTCTAGCGCTTGATGAGCAATGATAAGAATCCGATCGCAATTATACAACAAAAAAACAACCAGCCATCAGATTAGCTTGCTTCTTCAACTTGATCAGCTGCTTTAACTGCTTGTTCATTTTCTTCAGTTCCCCTTCACTTCCACCAGTTCTGCATTGGGAGCATTAGGTATAATCGGAATGGCTCCTCTCTCCGCCGCATTCTCTACAGCAAGTCCCCCCCTTCAAATTGCGCTCCCCAATAGCGCCAATTGATTCCTGCAATTTAGGCCTCTGAACGTACACATCGATCCACTCGAAATACCTGCATTTCTTCAGGATCTGAAAACAACAACGTGAACCCTAAATCCCAAATTCGAGGGAATAACAAGAAAATCGAGAGAAAACAGAGCAATTGGAGCGAGATCTAACCTTATCCCCCTCTCTATATGGCAAGCTCTCACATGCAAGGAACTCACATCCACGGTTGCCGTTGTCGTCCGTCTTACAGATCGACCGCTTCAGAGGCTCCTGGCGTGGGCAGTCAAGGCATCTTGTCAAAGGCACGGGTCCATACTGCGGCCATGAAGAACGGGAGGTCGAAGAGAAACTAGACATCACCCGCCTGCCGGAGAAGGGCTGCCGCTGGCGGAGAAGAAGAACAATGGGGCGCGGGGAAAGAAAGGGGAAGCAATGGCACGGGCACGGGCGCGGGGCTGGCTCGGGCTCCCATTTTTGCAACGGTCACCTGGGTAAGCTGTGGGTCCGGCGCGCTAACGTGGACAAGTTGTGGATCCCACGATGATCTGGATAAGTGGAGACGTGTCCACTGTGGGGCACCAACAGTGGCCCCACTTGCCAGCACCAACCAACGGTTAACTAAACGGGATTCCTCCCGTCCGAGCTCCTTGTGAGGGTTTCAGACAAGTGTTTGGGCAAAACTGAGGAAAAACTAAGCGGCTAGGGAAAACTGAGCACAACTAAGGACCCGAGGGCACGAAAATAGAAATCCCAAATTTTCACTCCCTCCGTTCCTATATATAGGAGGTATAGTTTTTCGCACGAATATTAACGCACAGGTTAGACACTTAATTTTCCTTGCTTCTAGATGTGGAAGTGGAGGAAAATAAGGAAACTCCTGATCTCCTCTCACTCCAGATCAGATTTGTTTGTAGAATATGTCAACAAATCTCACAAATCTCTCCCCAAATTTGGCAGGAGTCTTATATTTTGGAATTTTCTTTAAAAACTATACCTCCTATATATAGGAACGGAGGGAGTATTATTCTTCTGTCACGACGAACGGATCCTCCTATGGTCCTGGATCTTGGACGCGCACTCAAGTTTTTTGTAATTTTACGCAAGATAAACATGCCTCGAATGCTGACTTACCAGTCAAATGTCTCATTCGTAGAGACTTAATTGGACAAAAAGAATTATGATGCTGAATCATCTACACTCCTGCCTTACTAATTGACGAGGGTTAACTTGACAAATGTCCAATATGAAGGACTTAGGATCGGGGGAGTAGGTCGTCGGATGAACTCGAAGGTAAAATCAGTCAAACAAGGTGTGTATCAAAAGAAAACGTAAGAGTAAACTTGGCTTGCTTTTAATCTGTACCTTACCGTCCTCTCGTGGCCCCTATATATAGGTGGCCAGGTCTCAAGGATTGGGAGAGGTCCGACACAGATTACAATATCGACATACGTATGAACTCGTATTTCGACTAGCATTACAATTGGGCCTAGCTTAATGGGCCTCAGGGGTACTTAACTGATAGGCTCTATTATCTATACCCTTGTCAGTAGCCCCCGAGATTCTACCAGAATTGCAGATTCGGGTTGAATCTCAAATCTTTATTTCTTCGACTTGATTAATCTTTTGACTTCTTCTGCCTGTATTCACAAATAAACACTTTTCATTATATCATTTCGTAAGGGGTTTTGATGAACAAGCCTGACAACTCTGACGGATCAAGAGGCCAGTTAACTGCCGGAACAGATACTTGTCATCTACTTCAAATTCAATCCCTTGGACTTGAATTCGGGAAACCGGTCAAACCCATTCTTTTACCGCATTTAGGACTTACAAAAAATGAATCCCAGTAGTTCTCAGGGTACTAGTGCGTCCACCAGGATTTTCTTCGCGTCGTAGACACGGATAATTTATAGCAGAGCGCATCCATGTGCGTATACCAGGCCACACAGGACAGATCCTGGGGTCTTACTTTCATGATATATTTCAATCATGGCATTCAAGTTTTGTCGCGATGACGCAACTCGAGAATCATACGTTGTAGCCTTGTTTGACTGTTTCAGTTCTAGAAATATTCGTGTTATTCAACCTTGATTAATATAAACTCCCTCCCGATGGGAGTAACAATGCTATCCAAGTCTTCCTTCGCCTTCTTTGCTTTCTTTATGCATGTAAAAAATATCGTCGGGTACGCGACCAGCGCTCCCGATGGGAGTAGTCCTTGAGGCTATAATCGAAAACTTGTTTCGAGTATAGGCTCAAATAAATCATCTCTTCTTTGATCATCAGATAACAGCTTTATTTGATAATATCGTCGGGTGCGCGGCCAGCGCTCCTGATGGGAGTAGCCCCCCGAGGCTATAGTCGAATATTTTTGAGTATAGACTCAAAAAAGTTTTTCTTCCTTGATGCCTCTGTATCTTTCATAACGATTTTCCGTCGACTTCCTTGGTCATCATCAATACGCAAAATGTCATACCAGACTTTTGCTGAATTTTTCCCTATTAGTGTCCACCACTGTCATATTCTTATTTCCCCGCTACTCGAATTCTCGTGACGTCATTAATATAATTACTCTGTATGTAATTTGACTGGGCGCTGACCATTGCTTGTGGGCAGCGCAGTAATTTTACAGTTTTCCTGCCCGTTAGTGGGTTGTCGTTTCCGCTCCTTGTGCCACGTCTCAGCCCACGTTCCTTCATCAGGAAGCTTTATAAGGGGGAGAGTGGGGATTTTACTATTTACCAGTTCCTTGCTTCTTCCGCCGCCACCATTGCTATAATCCTCGCGCGCTTCTGAGCTCCTGCAGAGCCCCCGTGCGCAACTCGTAGATGCATGTCAAGACCCATGCCAAGAAGAATCAGATGGGGAAGAAGAAGATCACCAACTCCTCGACCAGCTGGGTGCCGTCGGAATTCTCACAAACCAATCTCACCAAGGCTCAAACTGATGGTCTCATCATCGATGGCGACCAGGTCATCTTCCCCAGCACCGAGCGCATCCCCAAGCCCCCGAGCGGCTTCTGGGTGATGTTCCTTGCCTTCCTTTTGCGCGGTCTGTCTTTCCCTGCCCACGAGTTTCTTCCTGGGCTTCTCTTTATGTACGGTGTGCACCTTCACCAGCTCACACCAAACTCGATTCTACACATTGCTTGCTTTGTTACCCTTTGCGAGTCTTTTCTGGGGATCGAACCCCATTGGCTTCTCTGGAAATTTCTCTTTCGCCTCCGCCCCAGTGTTGCTTTGTCGAGGAAACCTGAGCTGGGCGGGGCTGTTATTTCCGCCCGCACTGAGGTTCATTATTTGGAGTTTACCATGGCTGCCTTAGTGCAAGGTTGGAAGAAAAAATGGTTTTACATCAAAGACCAGAAAAGCTCTTCTTCTGACCATTACGACATTTCCCCTTTTGATGCCAACCAAGACCTAAAGAAGTTGTCATCGTGGGATTCGCCTCCCACGAAAGCTGAGATGGAATACATCAAGCCATTGTTAACGCGCATCCAGGCTCTAAAAAGTGGAAGTGGTGGTGCGCTATCAGGGACTCAGCTGATGTCGTTCTTTCTGCAACGGCGAGTCCAGCCTCGCATTTCCAAGCTTTGGTCCTATTCTGGTTTGAAAGATCCTTCTCGAGTATCTGAAGAAGACATAGAGAAGAAGGATCTTGACAAGCGAGTCAGATCTTTGACTACTCTCACCAAAGATCATGATATTCCAGCATTAGCCGCCGATTTCTTCGACTCCGAGCATCCCTTGCCTTCGGTACGCGCGTTTTCTCTCCACAAATTTTAGTCGCCTTGCTCTTGTAACGTTGCTACTTTTGCTGATAGTTTTGTAGCTTTATTTTTTGCAGGGCCATCAATTCCTTGTTTCTCGTCCTCCTTTGCCCGAGGAAGGACCTATTCAGGATGATCCTATTTCTGATACTTCCGAAGCCCCCGAGGCCGAGTGATACGTTTCAAACGTATCTATAATTTTTGATGCTCCATGCTTGTTTTTACACCATTTGCTTAGTGTTTCGTTACACTTCGTGGCGTTTTTATGCATTTTCCAGAACTAACCTATTAACAAGATGCCACAGTGCCAGTTCCCTATTTTCTGCTATTTTTGTGTTTCAGAAAAGTTACACAGGATATATTCTCGGAATTGGACGAAACAAAAGCCGAACATCCAGAAATTTACCGAAGCTTCCAGAAGTCCGAAGAGGAGATGGAGAGGGGCCACGGGCCGGCCACACAATAGGGCGGCGCGGCCCAGCCCCTGGCCGCGCCCTCTACGTGTGTGACCACCCTGGTCCACTTTTGACGCTGCCCTTCGCCTATAAAGACCCCCCGACGGGAAAAACCTAAATACCCGATCAATTTTTCAGAAACACATCGCGATCCGCCGCCGTCATTGTACCAGGATTGGGAGGGTCCAGAAGCTCTTCCCGACACCCTGCCGGAGAGGGGAATTGCCACCGGAGGTCTTCTTCATCGCCATGCTTGCCTCCGGCGCGATGAGTGAGTAGTCTACCTTGGACTATGGGTCCATAGCAGTAGCTAGATGGTTGTCTTCTCCACCATGTGCTTCATGTTTAGATCTCGTGAGCTGCCTTACATGATCGAGATCAGCGTTATGTAATTCTACATGTTGTGTTTGTTGGGATCCGATGAATATTGGTGTTATGATTGAGTTGATGTGCTGAATATTATCTTATGTTGTCTCTATGTTGTTTATGATCTTGCATGCTCTCCGTTGTTAGTAGCTATCTTGGCCAAGTAGATACTAGTGACTCCAAGAGGGGGGTATTTATGCTCGATAGTTGGGTTCATGCCTCTATTTAATCTAGGGGAGTGACAGAAACCTCTAAGGTTGTAGATGTGATGTTGCCACTAGGGAGAAAACAAGATTCTTATGTCCAAGGACATATGCTTTGTTTACATTACACACTTTAATTAATGTAGTTATCTGTTGTTCGCAACTTAATACTCATGGGGTGTTCGGACGATATCCCCATGGGTGGATTATTAGTCATAGATGCAGTTGGATGACGGTCTATGTATCTTGTTGTAATGCCCAGAGTAAATCTCATAGTGATCCTCTCGATATATGCACGTTATCTTTATTCTATCAATTGCCCAACTGTAATTTGTTTACCCATCATGTTGTTTATGGAGAGACACCACTAGTGAACTGTGGACCCCGGTCCAATTTCCTTTATATTGCTATCACCTGTTTACTTTACTCGCACTGTTTACTTTCTCGCATACTACTATTGCTTTCCACTCGATACGCTCATTCCTTTGTTTACAGCAAACCGGTGAGATTGACAACCTCATCGTTAGTTGGGAGCAAAGTTCTTGGTTGTGTTGTGTGCAGGTTCCGCGTTGCTACTAGTTGAAGACGCGCTAACAAGAATTGTTAACGGCGCCCTTGTTGGAGTGTCATGAAGCTAGCAGGCATCACCTTCTTGAGTTTGCCTTTTTCCTACTGGACGATTAAACCTTGGTTTCATAACTGAGGGAAAACTTGCTGCTATATTCATCACACCTTCTCTTGGGGTTTCCAACTGGCCGGTCATTTACATCATCAACACCGAGCCACCACCGAGGAAAGCCAGAATGGAGATGATTGATGTCTACGCACGCGTCTGTTCTTGTAGACAGTGTTGGGCCTCCAAGTGCAGAGGTTTGTAGAACAGGAGCAAGTTTCCCTTAAGTGGATCACCCAAGGTATATCAAACTCAGGGAGGAAGAGGTCAAAGCTATCCCTCTCAAACAACCCTGCAATTATGATACAGAAAGTCTCTTGTGTCCCCAACACACCCGATACACTTGTCAGATGTATAGGTGCACTAGTTCGGCAAAGAGATAGTGAAATACAAGCGGTAGTGATGATTATAAGTAGTAAATGTAATCTAAAATAAATATCGCTGCAAGCAAACATGTAACAAAACTGAAAGGAAACGGTGTGCAATGCTTGAAAACAAGGCCTAGGGATCATACTTTCACTAGTGGACACACTCCCAACAAATATAACATAATTGAACCAATAGATACTATCATCAGTATGCAACTCAAAACAATTCTCCAATGTAAAACAAACACTAATCATGCATAGGGCTACGAAGCACTCCTCAAAGTCCGTATGTACCCAAACTAGATTGTCCCACACTATCACCGTGAACGCACTAGATGGTTCCATCAAACACCAACAATTCATAGAGACATTAACCAAAAAGACACACATAATGAGCACACTAGTCACCTTCCCATTACGATACGAGGTGTCTCCAGAGTTTACAATAATAAAGCACGGGAGTAGCATAATATCTGAATAATAACATCTACCAATTCAACTAGATACAAAGCTCATGATCACATAAAGATCACATCATGGGAGAGAGAGGTGAACCACATAGCTACCGGTAGAGCCCTCGGCCCCGGGGGAGAACTACTCCCTCCTCATCATAGGAGACAGCAAGGTTGATGGAGATGGCGGTGAGGTCGATGGAGACGGTGGAGACGGCGATGGAGACCGATGGAGATGGCTCCGGGGGCACTTCCCCGTCCCGGCAGGGTGCCGGAACAGAGACTTCTATCCCCCGAAATTTGTCTTCGACGGCGGCGGCGCTACGGAACTGTTCTGGAAATTTCGCCAATTGATTTAGGGTTTGGACTTTGGGAGGCTTTAAATAGGTGGAGAGGCGGCGCCAGGGGGCCACCAGGGGGGCCTCACCACCCCTGGGCACGGCCAGGAGGGGGGGGGCGTGCCCCCTCATGCTGTGCCTTCCCTCTGGCCCCCCTCCGACTCTCGTTCGGTCTTCGGTCCACTTCCGGGAAAAATAGGGGTTCTGGAACTTATTTCGTCCAATTCCGAGAATATTTCCTGTGTAGCATTTCTGAAACACAAAAACAGTAGAAAACAGGGAACTGGCACTGTGGCATCTTGTCAATAGGTTAGTTCCGGAAATCGCATAAAACGCCACAAAGTGTAACGAAACACAAGGCAAATGGTGTAAAAACAAGCATGGAGCATCAAAAATTATAGATACGTTTGAGACGTATCAGCATCCCCAAGCTTAACTCATGCTCGTCCTTGAGTAGGTAAGTGATAACAAAAGAATAATTTTTGAGGTGACATGCACCATCATAATTTTGATCATCGAAGTAAGCATTGAGTGCTAGGATCAAAAGAACTTAAAACATGGGCATGAAAGATATAATCTTGATAGAAGAAACTTAGCAACCATGTTATAGCATGAAAAGAAACACAAAGGAAAGATCATGAAAATGAAACAATGAAAGTCAAACGTGTGTTCAAATCATTATGGAAAAACATACAATTGGTTTTCAGCTTGTCCTTCATGGAGTAGCAAAACATAAATGCATAGGACACCTTCAAGTTTAAGAGGGCGACTAGATACAAATAATTTAAGAACAAGTGAAACCAACATCATGAATCAATCAATGAAAACTTTGGGACAATTTACATTATACTCAGAATGACAACTATGCTCTCTTAGACGGTGCATAAAGATAGAAGGTGGAGACTCAACATAAAAGTAAAAGAAAGGCCCTTCACGTAGGGAAGCAGTGATTGCAAGTTTTATAAACCTTCAAAAATTATGGTACTTACCGGCTTTGAGCTCTCATTGCCCCCATCATAAGCATCTTGAATGGTTAAAGTTAATGCGAGTACACTTATGCTGCATATGTTTGACAAGTCATAAGTTGAAAACCTCGTGTCCCATGAAATACGAATACCCAAACCTCATGCTACTTTACTTAGAGTCCCAAGCAAGCTCTTGTCATTGTAAGTATACACGTATCATCGAGAACCGCCAACGGGGTACCTCCGTGCCCGATGACATGGAACCAGCCCACATCAAAATGACAGGACAAACAGACAATGAACACCTCGGCATCTCTTTTCTTTACCATTGGTATAGCTTTTTATTGTGAGATGCATCGTCGAATGTTCACTATGGGCATGCTGTAAATTTCCACCATAAATTATGCATGGCTTAGATTAGCGGCCCAGGCGTTTCTCTAACACGTATACAAACTCCATGATCCCGCAAGATTCCCAATTCATTTCACACCGCGAGTATCCATAAACAAAAGATCACGATATCAACTCAAATGAAAGATAGTGCAATGTTGAAAGCTTTCCCCATGACGGCATGGCTGGGCTAATTCCCAACTTACAACTTGCAAGCATAACAACTCAACATAAGAGACCACAATGTCAAAATTTTAGGGCGAGAAAAGTAAAGTGTGCCATCCGGTTCGTGAGAGCTTTACTGACCAATTTTCGCATAACACCAAAAAGAGTTTAATTTGAAGGATAGATAAAAGCAAGTCAAATGTACTTTGGAATAGCAAATTGCTAATAGGTATGTATGGTGGACACTTTGGCAAACTTGGTTTTTAGGAGTTGGATGCACGAGTAGAGCTCATACTCAGTACAAAATGAGGGCTAGCAAAAGACTGGGAGCGACCAACTAAGAGAGCAATAACGGCCATAATCATGCAAAGCGACAAAGCGACATTAAAAGAAGCATAAGATGGCATCAAAAATCAAAAAATAAATGATCATAGAGGCAATGGCGACTTGTATGAGTCTAACATGTGTGAGCATGCGCCAAGTCAACCCAAATAAAGCATCAAAGGAGAAAACCAAAATAATGCTTCCAAATAATAAAAACAGCGCATGATTTTTTCAAAGGCTCATTAAGCAATCTCAGTCATTTGAGACAAGTCATGCTACAGCAAAACCACTAAGCATACTACAAAAACACATCAAGCACGACATGCAAAAGCCTAGGCTGCAGTCTACACAAGCTCCTTGTTGTACCACTTTTTTGCATAAAGCTTTTTCTGTTTTCCAACACCATTCAAACTTTTTTGAAAGAATTCTTTTGATAAAAACCAACATAGACCAGAGGTCCAAATACACCTTGATGCAAAGATAAAACAAGATCTGAACAAAAATCAAGGCAAAAAACAAAGGCTAAACGCAGTAGCAGAAAAAGATAACACTTGTTGAACGATAAGAGTGAAAACTAGAGTGTTCTTGGCAATGAAAAATGGAGTAAGTCTCTCTCCAAAACAACATGATGTGATCAAACCGTTTATTGCAGCAACCAAAATAAAATAAAACTAAAAGCAAAAACAACTGACGCTCCAAGAAAAACGCATAGTGCATGAAGCAATGAAAATATAGTGTCTTGAAAGGTGACCTGATTTTTGCCGATGAAGAAAGGGGTGCCTCGGGGGCATCCCCAAGCTTTGACGCTTGTACTTCTTGGGTATTTCTTGGGGTGGCATGGGCATCCCCAAGCTTGAGCTTTTGTCCATTCTTCATCTCATCTCATCATTCTCCAATCCCTACACTTGAAAACTTCCTTCATACAAAACTAAACACAATTCTATTAGCAACATTAGTGTAAGCATAATAATGAATCAGCCCTTTTTGCTTCAGGTTTCAACACAAAACCACCACATATAAAGCATATACTACTGTAGCAACTTCCCCAAAAGTTCCATGATCAAAATAACTCAAAAAGAAAGCAATAAAGCGGCAAACACAAATATTGGCAGAAATCTGTCAAAACAGAACAGCTGACAAAGGTCGAATTTTTAGAGGGTTTTCTGTTGCTCAAATAAAAAAATGTTCAACTAATGAAAGTTTGGATATAACCTGGGGCATATGCACAAGAAATCTCAGGTCCAAAAGATATACAGAGAATTTTCACGAATTTTTACGGTGCAGCACCGAAAACAGTTTCAGGACAGCAACATCCCCAAATCTTACCTCACTCAAATTAAAGGCTTCTCTTGGCACAAAAACGAAATAAAAAGGATAAGGAGCAGTTATTACAGTAGTAATAACTTCCAAGACTCAAATAAAAGAAAAAGTACTGAAAGTAAAAACATTGAGTTATCTCCCAAGAGTGTTTTTCTTTAACGCCTTTGAGCTAGGCGCAGTAATTTGCAAAGATGCTCATGTAGGCGCCATAAAAGAGCTTAAGGCAAAGGCGCTATATAAGAACTTGAAGCAAGAGAGAGCATCAAAAAGCAGATATGAAACACATTTAAATCTAAACCACTTTCTATAAAAAATAGTCTTGTAAAGAGACAAGTCTTGAAAGCGCAAAGCAAAAAGCATAGGAAGGCAAAACAAGCATACCTTCAAGAGTTGCAACATAAAGAGGGGAAACTCAATATTGTTGAGATCCATCAAGCCATGTTTACCTCTCTCATAATAACTTTCAGTACCATCATGAATAGAACTAACAATATAACTATCACATAAAGCATCCCTATCATGAGCCACATGCATAAAAGGATTAATACTCACCACATGAACAATCGTAGTAGGAGCAGATTCAACAGAATAATTATTCTCATCACCATAATCATCAAAAATAGGAGGCATATTGTAATCATAACTATTTTTCTCCTCAAAAGTAGGTGAACTGAAAACATTATACTCATCATCATAACCATCATAAACTAGAGGTTTAGTATCATCACAAGCTAGAGAACAACTATTTCGCAAAGCATATTCATCAAACATATCATCGTAAGAGGGAACATGGATAGTACTAATGGTACAACAATTATTTACCTTAGAATTGGTACCAAAAAGATTTTCAATATCAAAAGTAGAGTGCTTTTCCCAATCATGATCACTAACATAGGTAACAGGCATGGGAACATCATCCCAATCAGAATTATCATAATCTATAGCGGGACCATAATGCTTAGGGGAAAATACCTTGTCCTCTCGCCTTTTACTCCTCTTCTTCTTCTTCATACTCTTCTTACTCTCTCCTTTAGGAGGGAGAGACTTGAAGGGCATCTTCTCCACATATCCTTTAGGAGGGAAAGGCATCTTCTCCACATAATCTGGTTTGCTGACAGAAACAACAGAAGAAACTTTGGAGGATTCCTCATCTCTATTAATAAGATCGAAACATCTATTAGTCCTGTCATAGCTTGGCAAAACATCATGTTTTATAAGATTTTGTATGTAAGTATTTGCGAGGCAATCTTTAGCACAATAGAGACGACAACCACGAAGGATGCTATTAATATCAACATCTCTCATATCAACCAAAGAAATCTTTCTAGACATCTCTTCACACTCCAAAAACAAAGTAAGCTCATCATGCTGATTGAGAGTAATATTATCATCACAATATAAATTTGCGGTACTCATTCGATTAATTGGGCATTGAAAATTAAAGTGACCCGTTTTATCGCAAAGTTCACAAAGAAAAGGATAAAGCTCACAAACCCTTTCACCAAGCTCGTCTAGATCCCTGAGCCACATATTGGTTTCTTCATTCCCGTGGGTGATGCAATAATCTTCCTTGTTGTGACTCTGTTCACAAGGTCTATGTACTCCACAAAAATTAACATGCTTATAGGAAATAGGACTTTCAGAGGTTCGAGCATGTTTATTGCAATCATCAACAACAATATCATTTTCTACGCAAGTGTCCTTACAAGGTTCATGATACATGTCCCCATTTCCTTTAGGAACATTCATATGGGAAGCAAAGGCTTTAAAGAAATCAACCATAATTTGAGGATCAAGACCATACTTAGCACTAAGCTCTTGAAAACTAGCAGTTTCAGCAAAAGACTTAATGCAATCAAACTCGTAATTCATACCTGATCCTTTACCTTTGTCGCTATCCCAACCTTCAATATTGTTTTGAATTGTTTCAAGCAGATCCCACTTGGTGTCAACATCCTTGCTTGTGAAAGACCCATCAAAGCATGCATCTAGATAGTCCTTGTAATATCCTAAAAGCCTTGCATAAAAATTATTAATAACAATATTACGGGGAAGATCATGAATAGGACATTTGTGCATTAGTAACTTCAATCTTCCCCACACTTGGGCAATGCTTTCTCCCTCATGCGGAGGAAAATTATAAATGTAATTCCTATCTTTATAAACCTCACTAGAAGGATAGAATTTAGAATAAAAGAGAGGTACAATTTCCTCCCAGTCAATAGATCGACCATCCTTCAGTGTTTTATACCATTCCTCAGCTCTGCCTTTCAGTGATAAAGAAAATAGCTTCTTCTTAACTCGGTTCATCGAAATACCTGCACACTAGAACAACTCGCATAATTCATGTATAAAAAGCAAATGATCACCAGGATGGACAGTTCCATCTCCTAAATAGCAGTTATCCATAGCACGTTCAACAATCTTCATAGGTATTTTAAAAGGATGAGGAGCACAAGCATCATTAGAAACATCACATATGGGAGATAAAATATCATTAGAGCAAACTTTCTCCACTAAAGCTGGGGAACAAAAAATATCATGCTTAACAAAACCAGCTTCCCCAAGCTTAGACTTTTCCATAGCATTAGCAATAACAGTATTCAAAGCATTCGTACTAATAACATTGCTATGCGAAATAAGCTCCAAAGGTTTTTCAATTTTCTCTTCAAATCTAAACTCAGGAAAAAGACTAAAGAACTCTTTATTTTCCATTAGGCCTAACTAGTGAAAATAAAAACAAGAAACAAAAAGATATAATTGCAGAATCTAAAGGAAATAACTCCGAGCACTCACACAGGAGGATGCGAGTACCTTTTACCTTACCTCCCCAACAATGGCGCCAGAAAAGAGCTTGATGTCTACGCATGCGTCTGTTCTTGTAGACAGTGTTGGGCCTCCAAGTGCAGAGGTTTGTAGAACAGCAGCAAGTTTCCCTTAAGTGGATCACCCAAGGTTTATCGAACTCAGGGAGGAAGAGGTCAAAGCTATCCCTCTCAAACAACCCTACAATTACGATACAGAAAGTCTCTTGTGTCCCCAACACACCCGATACACTTGTTAGATGTATAGGTGCACTAGTTCGGCGAAGAGATAGTGAAATACAAGCGGTAGTGATGATTATAAGTAGTAAATGTAATCTCAAATAAATATCGCTGCAAGCAAACATGTAACAAAACTGAAAGGAAACGGTGTGCAATGCTTGAAAACAAGGCCTAGGGATCATACTTTCACTAGTGGACACACTCCCAACAAATATAACATAATTGAACCAATAGATACTATCATCAGTATGCAACTCAAAACAATTCTCCAATGGAAAACGAACGCTAATCATGCGTAGGGCTACGAAGCACTCCTCAAAGTCCGTATGAACCCAAACTAGATTGTCCCACACTATCACCGTGAACGCACTAGATGGTTCCAACAAACACCAACAATTCATAGAGACATTAACCAAAAAGACACACATAATGAGCACACTAGTCACCTTCCCATTACGATACGAGGTGTCTCCGGAGTTTACAATAATAAAGCACGGGAGTAGCATAATATCTGAATAATAACATCTACCAATTCAACTAGATACAAAGTTCACGATCACATAAAGATCACATCATGGGAGAGAGAGGTGAACCACATAGCTACCGATAGAGCCCTCAGCCCCGGGGGAGAACTACTCCCTCCTCATCATAGGAGACAACAAGGTTGATGGAGATGGCGGTGAGGTCGATGGAGATGGCGGAGACGGTGATGGAGACCGATGGAGATGGCTCCGGGGGCACTTCCCCGTCCCGGCAGGGTGCCAGAATAGAGACTTCTGTCCCCCGAAATTTGTCTTCGACGGCGGCGGCGCTGCGGAATTGTTCTGGAAATTTTGCCGATTGATTTAGCGTTTGGACTTCGAGAGGCTTTAAATGGGTGGAGAGGAGGCATTAGTGGGCCACCAGGGGGGCCTCACCACCCCTGGGCGCGGCCAGGAGGGGGGCACGCCCCCTCATGGTGTGCCTTCCCTCTGGCCCCCCTCCGACTCTCGTTCGGTCTTCGGTCCACTTCCGGGAAAAATAGGGGTTCTGGAACTTATTTCGTCCAATTCCGAGAATATTTCCTATGTAGCATTTCTGAAACACAAAAACAGCGGAAAACAGGGAACTGACACTGTGGCATCTTGTCAATAGGTTAGTTCTGGAAATCGCATAAAAATGCCACAAAGTGTAACGAAACACAAGGCAAATGGTGTAAAAACAAGCATGGAGCATCAAAAATTATAGATACGTTTGAGACGTATCAATGATGTTGAAGATTCATTGGAGGGAACTAGCTCGACTATGTCCCCTCCTCCTTCTCATTCAGAAGATCCTAGTCTCGACAGAAAGAGGAAGCGCGTTGAGGAACTCATTTCTTCGAGTACCTCCACTTCCAAAGCTGCTATCGGGGAGCCTTCTGCTCCCAATGAAGATGACGAACTTTACGACCTTTTAAACTCGTGAGTTTTTTGCAAACTCGAAATTTTATCTTTCAGTTTTTTCTTTTGGCTTACTTGAAGTCTTTGCTTTTCACTCCTTTTGCAGTGACAACGAGACGCCGAAGGAGAAAACTGGCACCGCTCCCATTGTTGATGCTCCTGCTTCCAATGAACCGCCCTCTTCAGAGGCCGGTGCGGTGGTGAAGTCGCCAGAGGCCCCTATCAAGAAGGATAAATCTCGTGCTTCTAAGCGTCTGAAGAAAGCAGCTACGATTAGCACTTCTCTTGATACCCATCGACCGGTGACTCCTGGTGATGATGTAAGTACTTTTTTCCCTGCAACTTGTTCTTTGACTTGCTTGGCTTTTCTACTCATATTTTCCTTTTATAGATTTTGATGAAGAAGTTTGTCGCTTTGGGCACTGAATGCATCGAGTTCCTGAAAGCTGCTCGAGCTTCCCAGGGTAAGCTTTTTTTTACTATGTTATACCTTCTGCCTGTCTCGCTGATTTTCTTCTAATTCTCTACTGTCCTTTATTTTTCCCTTTGCCATGCTGCAGATGCTTTGGCGACGGCCAATGCTCGCATAGCATCCCTTGAAACCGAACTCGAAGCTTCCCAAAAAGCCTGGGATGTTGCCACTGCAGCTAAGACCACTGCTGAGAAATCTGCTAAAGCGGCAACGACCAATGCGAAGAAAGCGGAGAGGGCACTTGCTGATGCTAATCAGGAGCGCATTTAGAGAGAAGAAGCCATCACCAAGCATTTGAACCAAGTTTCGGCTCTTGCTGGTGGTAAGTTTCTTTCTGCTCTTCTCATTGTCTGCTTGCTCATTTTGCGGATGGTCACTTATTTTTTCCTTTTTGTTTCTGCTTGCAGAGAAAATTGGGGTATCTTTAGCGCCGTTGCAACCAGTTGACGAGGATCCTCTCATGGCAGCAGTGAATTTGCTTGAGTTGCACTGGATATCTATCCAGGAAGTTCTCGAGGTGACTCGCCGCATGATAACGCGGTTTTTTGTCAGGTTGTGGCCGAAGAAGAAAGCCGACATGCCCGCTACTGACCTCAAGAAGCTTGCCGCCGTCTTTGACACCGCTGAAGACCCTATCTTGTCGATGAAGGGCCGTTCGGTGAAATGGGGCACCGAAGGGGCTATTGCCCTTGCCTATTCACATGGCAAGGAGGTTGATTGGGAGAAGGTTAGCTCTTCTCATGGTCGACCTCTTTCGAAGTTGCGGGGTTTCTTTGAGAAGACGAAGAAATACGCGCCGGGCATCATGTCCATTATCACTCCTTCAGCGGCTTCTTCGACTTCTACTCCAATTCCTTCGACTCCTACGACAAGTGGGTCGATGCCTCCGCCCAACGCTGGTGCTACTTCTTCCGCGCCTACTTCTGCCACGGATCCTGATGACGAGGTGGCGTAGACTTAGTCTTCCCTTGTAGTATGCATTTCTTTTGGTGTAGTGAACTTTATTTATATTTTGCCCGAGAACTAGTCATAGGACTTGTACTCTTTGTAAATACTTTTCCTTTATGAAATGTCGTGCTTGCTTGAGTTTCTAAGATGCTTTCTTTTTCTTTCTGTTGGCTTCCAGCCTATGCATGCGGGTGGGTCGCCAGGTCATGGCCGGGCATCGCTTCCCGCCGATATGTTCGGCTCCAAAGTTTCTTCGCCTCCTCGCTCTTCTTGTCGATGTACTGAATATTTGTCGAGGATTTCGGACCTTGAAGGCCGTTTGTCCTTGATGAAGCGTCAGACAAAGATTGCTTTGGACAAGGCTAGCAAATCTTGCGGCTTTATGAAACAGATATCCACACTTGAGGATAAGGTGTCGGGTCTGGTGGCCAAAATCGTGCATCTTGAAGAATGTGACTCCTTTCTTATTGGTATCGTTAGTCTGTCTATGAGATGTTGTGATGTAAGATTCCTTGCAGCCTTTCTCTTTTTCATTTTACTCCATTATTGTTGGTTAATATCTTTTCGTATCTCAGGTACTTGCCTAGACCTTGTTGGTGAGACCCGTTGCGTTTCTGAATGAACTGCGGCTCTCGAGAGAAAGCATCAGAGGGAACCGGCAGTTTGTGGTCTGATCCCCGATGCCATCGTGCCATTGTGCTTCTTCAAGATCGTGCTCAGCATATTGGGGAAGCGATTGATGGTTGTCAAAGATCTTTGACGCCCATGTATTCTATCATGCTCCCTCGCAATCCTCTGCCTGGAAGCCTTCCGCAGCTACTCGATGCTTTTAGATCTAGTCAGCGAATTCATCGGCTGATAGAGCTCAACTTGGTGGCTGGCGCCAATTTTGCTCTTGGGTGGATACGTAAGTGGCATCCAAGGCTCAATTATAGTTCTATGTCACTAGGTTTTCCTCCAGGGGGAGTTAGGTTGCGAGTCCACATGGATGCTACCCTTCAACCAGCAAGGAGGATCATAGCTAGGTTGCTTCAAGAGGATGCCGCGTTTTTCCGCGAGCACCATTACTTAAATCCTTTAGGGGTAGATGATTCTGATCAGCCAATGTTGTGATGCTCACATTGCATATATACTTTTGTATGTAGAACGCGAGAGTTTCTGTTTCTGAGTCCTTTTATCAGAAATTTTGTTTTATTCTCAAAGCGTTTATGTGTTTAATGCGTTTACTGCAGTTTGTTTAAAGACACGTAAACTCGAATAGGAGGAACTTTGTCTTTATTTATGCTTGTAATGTAAGATACATGGGTTGTCCCAAGAGATCCGGCCAATGACCTGTGTTCTGGATCTAGAGGGCATTGCCCTAGAATAGCTCGTGGCTTTTACAGCCTTATTTTTGTACTCTACTTTTTTGTTGTACTTGTTGCCCATGTCGCCGCGATCTTCTCCTCTTCTCCTGTAGACTTCTCTTGTTCTGACCACTGTATCCACGGTTTTTTCATCTCTGGCTCTACCGGGTGCCCTTCGAGTTATTGTGCGATTCCTGTAGTCACGCTTTTTTGCTTGGTCTTTGGGTTCTCCGTAGCTTGCCATCATGCCGAAGTTTTGGGCCATCTTGTGAAATTCCCTGTCGCATAGATCCGATAGCTCGAAGCTTCCTTTTACTATGATAATTCCATTGGGTCCTGGCATTTTTAGTACCAGGTATGTGTAGTGAGATACTGCCATGAATCGCGAAAACGCGGGTCGCCCGAGGATCGCGTGATATTGTTGAAAGAGCATTTGCCCCCATGTGTGGTTTTGGTAATTAATGACAATCCCTATGGACTAATGTTTGCATCGAGTTATATTTGTAGGACTTGTCCGTAGACAACGCTTGAGCCATATGTTGGTTTCAAGGTTGTAAGAAGATGCAAATAAAGAAGTTTATGTGATGATCAAGGGAGTTGAGCCTATATAGAGTGTGTCTTGAGGAATAAGTTGGGGTGAGCACTCATGTGCATTCTCAAGACATCATCATTATGAAGGAAGAAGTTTAAGTGCAATGTTGATCAAGTCGAAGCGCAAGTTCAAGTGTCTCTCCCATTGTGAAGTATTGGGGAGCAATCCGCAAGTCTTCACCGAGCAAGCGCAATCAAGAAAGGTAGTCCAACTTGAGAAGATCAAGATCGTCTCCGTCTAGCTCAAGTGGAATGCGCAAGGCAAAGGTTTGATCTTGATAGGTTTTCTTTCTTCCCGGTCTCATAGTGTTTGGGAGACCGAGTTTTAGGATCGATAGTCGTACTATCAAGAGGGGCTCTTGAGTGAGTAACCTTATTCGTATCGTTCGGAGAGAGCTCAAACTTTTGCATACTTTGCATCATCTTTCTTGGTTCTTATTTGGATTTTCTCTATGTGAGGTTTTAGAGCTTGTGGTTATCTTGACATTAATCCCAAGCTCACCAAAAAACGGATTTCGTATGTAAAACTTATTGGGTTTTTTGGTGTTGGAGGTTTTACCAGTTCATCTTTATAGCTAAGTCAAACCTTTTATTATTTGATTTCATCCTCCTTTGTTGTACTATGATGTTTCTATGGATGATGTTATAGAGCTCATTGTGGTGATTCCAACGAGCCCAAGATCATCGAAAACGGAGTCCAGATGCAAAAGTTATCGCTGTTTTCGTATTGCTCGCTCTTCCTAGGCAGATTATCCGGCCCACTTTTGGAAATATCCGGCCAAATATCCGGCCTTAAATCTGAATGACACGCGCCTCGCCATCTTCTGGTCCTTAGCCGATTTCAGTGGTGACCGGAATATCTGGCCCACTTTTGGAAATATCCGGCCAAATATCCGGCCCCAGATCTGGACGACGCGCGCGAAGTCCTTAGTAGTTTGGGGGGGGAGGGCGGAATATCCGGTCCAAACTTGGACCGGAATATCCGGCCCTGCAGTACAGCAACGGCTACATTCCCGGGAGGGGTATAAATACCCCTCCCCTTCTTCAAGCTTGTGTTAGCTCATTTTTCCTTCTCTCTTCCTCCATTGTCGACCTTGGAAAGCTTGCCCATCTCTCAATTCCTCCCATGATTCTTGCATATCTTTGAAGTAAAAGAGAGAGGAGATCTAGATCTACATTTCCACCAATCACTTTCTCCTCTTTGTGAGGGGAACCCATTGGATCTAGATCTTGGAGTTCTTTGTGGATTTCTTCCTTTGTTCTTCCTCTCATATCCCTCCATAGCATTTGTTGCTTTGGTAGGATTTGGGAGAGAATGATTTGAGCACTTCATGTGTTCTTGCCATTGCATTTGGTGCATCGGTTTGAGTTCTCCTCAGAGATTCGGTAGTGAAAGTTTGTTGAGCTTTTTACTCTTGGGTTCTTGGAACCCTAGACGGCTTAGTGGCTTAGTGGTTACTTGGGGGACCTCTAATTGAGTTGTGGAGATCTTTCCAAGCTTTGTGGTGCCTCCATGGCGATTTCTTGGGGACCTCCAATTAAGTTGTGGAGATCTTCCCAAGCTTTGTGGTGCCTCAGTGGCGATTTCTTGGGAGCCTCCAATTGAGTTGTGGAGATTGCCCCAAGCTTGTACAGGTTTGGTGACTGCCCTCAAGTGTCCCATAGTGGTCGGGTCTTCCATCTTGGTGGGAGGGCTCGAGGAGATTACGGTGAGCCTCCGTGGCGTTTGGGGACCCTTGTGCCTCCACACCGTTCCAACGGAGATTAGCACTCGCAAGGGTGTGAAGTTTGGGATACATCGTTGTCTCTGCGTGCCTCGGTTATTTCTATACTCGAGCTCCTTTACTTATGGAATTTACTTTGTGATAGCCTTCGTGCTTGAAGTTTATATAACTTGCTATCACATAGTTTCTTATCTTGTCTAGCATAAGTTGTTGGTGCACATAGGTGAACCTAGTTTGTTTAGGTTTATGCTTGGCAAATTAAACGTTAGTTTTATTCCGCATTTGTCAAGCCACTCGTAAAAGTTTCAAATCGCCTATTCACCCCCCTCTAGGCGACATCCTTATCCTTTCAATTGGTATCAGAGCAAGGTCTCTCATTTTAAGGCTTCACCGCCTTGAGAGCAAAGATGTCGGCTAGGGGATTAGTGCACAATGACACCTTTATATTTGATGGCACTAATTATGATATATGGAAAATTTGCATGCTTAATCATTTTTGTGATATGGACCCAAATATAGAGAGAATTTTAGATATGGGTTTCTCTCCTCCTAAGGATTCCCAGAGTCTATCTTTAGAGGAGAAGAGAAACTCTTATCTTAATTCTCGAGCTACTAATGTGCTTGTTGATTTTGTGAGCGATGCAGCTATTCTTGCAATCATGCCTTTCCGTAGCGCTCATGAGTTTTGGACAAAGATTCAAGACAAATATGATATGTCCTACAAGATTGAGGATGATTGTATTCCCTCCACTTCCAGTCGTGATGAACTCTCTTCCACTTCACCAAAGTGTAGCAAGACACAAGGTAACTCTATGGTGAGTGGTGATGGAAATTGCAATGTTGATAGTGAGCTTACTTGTGATGATCATTCATCTCTATCTCATTGCCATGCTTCATCTTTGGACTTAAACACTTCTAGCACCATAAATGCTTTACATGCTTGTGTTGATAGTCCTTGCATATCATGTGTATGCTCCTTGAACACATCTCATAATGATATGCTTACTTCGTCTTGTTGCCATGATATAAATGCCTCTAGTTCCTCTAGTTGTTGTGTGTCTAACAATGTAGAGGAAACCGGAAATTCTATTGGCCAAGACATGGTCTCACTTGGAGCTTCAAGTATTTATTCATCATCATCTATTGCTTCCCACATTTGCCTTATGGCTAGGGCTTCAAAGGTAACTCCTACTTTGGAACCCAATATATCTAGTGATGATGAGAATGAGGATAATGAAGAAGAAGATGATGATCTTGCATCTTTATTTGAGAAGAGTGAAATGTTTTTTCATGCTATTCATAAGAATAAAATTGCTTGCTCTTACTTCTATAAGATTTTGGCTATTGCCACCGAGAGCAATAAAATTATTGAGGAGCATGAGAATACCATTTTTAAAATGCAAGGTCATGCCCGTGATTACGCGGATGAGATCGCGGATCTAAAAGAAGCTCTAGAAGAAGAACAAACCACCAAGGAATCTCTTGAGGAGACCTTTACTTTAGAGTTATCTAAAATAAAGAAATCCTATGATAGAACTCTTGTGGTGGCAAATGATTTTGAAACTAAATATGAAGAGCTTTTAGTTACTTATGCTAAACTCCTTGAGAATATTGTGCTTCTTAAAAATGACTCTAGGGTCATTTTGTGTGAGCCCATCATTCTCACCGAGTCGCATGAGCAACTTAAAGCTTCAAATTCAAATGAGCTTACTAAATTGCCTTCTCCGCTTTCCGTTAGTGATGATGCTTGTGCTACTAACTCTACTTCTTGTGAAGCATCCATCTTGAAGGAGAATGTTGAGCTAAGGGCTCAACTTGATTTGCTAACTAGCAATTATGGGAAATTAGAAGAAAATCATGGAAAGCTCTCTAGCTCCCATGAGGATCTTCTAGCTTCCCATGATAGGCTAAAATTAGCTCATGAGGCTATTATGTCAAAGCTAACATCTAGTGAGCCTCATGTGGACATTTGCACTACTTCTCGAAATGCCATATTGCCTTGTGCTAGTCCTAGTAATTCATCCACTCATAACATTGCTACATCTTGTGATGAATTTCTTTCCTTTCCTTGTTGCTCTAACAATGAAGCTTCTACTTCCTCTAGTACTTGTGTTGTTACTAACCATGTAGAGGAAATCGAAGAGCTCAAGGCCCAAGTCACTTCCTTGAAGAAAGACTTGGTAAAGAGTCATGAAGGGAAATCCAAACTCGACAATATGTTGAGTGTGCAAAAATCCCCCAATGACAAGAGTGGACTTGGGTTTATCTCAAACAACAAGAAGAAGTCTAATATTGACAAGAAGAAAAAGGGCCAAGGACAAGTCAAAGATCCGGCCAAGATTGTTTGCTTCAAGTGCAAGATTGAGGGGCACCATGTTAGATATTGCCCTTTGAAGAAGAAGGCACTAGTTGAGAAGCAACAAGGGAAGCGACCTCAAGTTCAAGGCCATGCTCAACCTCGAGTTGAAGAAAGGTTGCTTCCCAAGAAGAATCAAGTTAATGCTCCCATTATGGAGAAATCAAGTGAGAAGAAGGTGAAGAAAAGAACTTGCTACATATGCCGTGAGAAGGGTCGCCTTTCTTCTTCATGCACTATGGGTAACTCATCCAACCCTATCATAATTGATGATACTTATTCACTTTGCAAGGATAAGGTTGGCAGTGTGTTTGCCAAATATGTTGGTACTCAATGTGGTGTCAAGAAAAGAACCATTTGGGTGGCCAAGCCTATTGTGACTAACCTCTTAGGACCCAACTTGCTTGGGGACCAACACACCAAAACTTGATCAATAGGTGTTTGTTGGAGGGCATTGGAGACTTGGCTATATCATGAAGAATTAAGGGATCTTCATCAATATATTTTCTCAAGTCAAGTCAATTGGATTATCTTGTTTATATCATATATCCAATGCTCCTCTTTGCGGTAACATGTACTCAACTTATCTACATTGAAAGTTACTCACCCCTTTTGCATGTGTTGGTTGTGTTCCATTACATGTGTTGGTATATGTTGTGCTACCTACTTGTTTTATTTTGAGTAATCAAGTATGTACTTGTGGGTTTGCACACCATGTATGTGTGTTTGTGTTTGAGCATATGTTGCATCTTGTTTTATATTATTTATCTCTTGTTCGATTTCATTTGCCTCTTGTGAAAATAAATGCTTTATCATATTATGGGGGAGTAATATGCTTTGTGCATAGTACAAACCAATAAATTGTGTATATTTGAGGTTGTGTCACATAGTGTTGATATTGTAAATTATCCTTATTCTATGTGACATGTTTGCTCAAACAAGTTTCACTTTGCGAAATTGTTTTATTGCTCTTATTTTGGATCTTGTTTGTGAGATACATTCTTGGTAGGGTTTTCCTAAAATGTGGAATTCTACATCAAAGTTGGAAAACCATTTGCTTCAAGTTATCCTAATCATTGCTTTGCGTGATTGTTTAACTATTTGAGTCTATCAAGAATATCTTCTTTTGCATGGTGTTTAATTCTTATCCTTTTCATATGCTTCTTTGTTGTGAAGATGATCTTGGATTTATGTGTAAAATACCACCGGGAAACTAATAACTCCAAATACCTCTTGTCCTTGGACAAATCGTACTTTATCATGTGGTATATATATTTTGATCATCTTTACGTTGGCTATTGCTTTTAATTACCTTACCTCTTGCCAAGAAATGTATTTGTTTTAATTCCCATTGTCTTCCTTGACTCTTGTGATTTCATTTGATTTTGTTGAACTTGTTTTGTGTTATTCTTAATGTAGGTTGAGATGATAATCCCATTTGTGTGCATTTTGTATTCAAATGCAAAATCATAAATAATGCACTAATCTTGGGGGAGCTCTCCTATATTTCCTATAACATACTCTTGTGGCTTATTTCAATTGGTATTGGTTATTGTTGAAAGACAAATCCTTTCTTTTTGGTACTTAGTGTGCCATCATAAAAGAGTGGAGAGTTTGGTTTGTTTGTTGTAACCTTGCTCTGTTTGGGAGAATGGCTATCTCTTTTCTTGATTTTGCTCTATATTATTAAAATAAGATAAGTCATTGGGCATGTGTGTTTTAGTGATCCTTTATGCTCATTGGCGTTTGCTTTGTTCACTTGGTGGACTTTGGAGTCAATCTTGTGTTGAGTTGATTTCTTTGATATAATTTGGACAACCTTTAGTTCTTCACACCTTTGTGTGACTTCTTGGTCTTCTTGGTGTTTTTGTCCAAATTGTATCTCTTTTGACTCGTGAATGTCTTGTGCATGCATATTTACTAAATGTATACTCTATGGCATGCTTTGCTTTCTTTGATCCAATATATAGGGTAAACTCCAATAAATCCTAAATTGGCTAAGATGTGCATGAAATTCAAGTTCATATCTATATGCACATATTTATGTGGAGCTTGTCCTATATATTGTAGTGTCTCTAACTACTTCAGACCCAATGAGTTTGGGGACCATATTGTACTTGAATTTGTTTTAGGTACATGGGAGATATATTGGTGCTTGTCTCAATAATAAGCATGAAGCGGTGACTAGTTGATAATTTGTGGCAAGCTAGGATTATTGAAGAACTCCTATCTACTACATCCTTCCAATGGTATCTCGGTAACAAGTATCTTATTCATGCATACTTTTCTAGCATCTAACCTTGTGTGGGTCATTTCATGGCATGAAAATCTTTATTTGCAAAGATCTTAATGAAACCTCTCTATTGAAAATGTGAGTAATTTGAGATGAGTGCATATTTTGGGGAATATATAAAATCATGCTCATGATTCACCCTTCCCAAATATGTCTATCTAGCAATTTTATTGCATATCAATTCCTCAAGTTCCTCACATGTGCAATATTGATGAAAGTGCAAATTTAGTTCTTTCTTTTGGTATACTTATTCATGATACTTGTTGCTTTTCTCAAAACATCCCAACTATCTTCTTTCCCTTGTTGATATTTGTGATGTCTTTGACATGTTTGTGGTTGAAGTTCTTCAATATGCAATAAGATAAATTGAGCCTTTGGCCATACTTTAAAAGTAAAAATCTCATTGGTATATTGCATGAACTTGTTTGGATATCATGTTCTATTCTTTGTATCTATTTTATGTGTACATGTTTCTTTGTGATAATTATCTTTGTGATGTTGTCTACTTAGAAACTTATACACATGAGAGATGATATCTCCTTATTTGATATCTTTTTAAACCTTGTGTGTTGGGATGGAATGCTAAGCAATATCATTCATTGAGGACTATGTGGATGCTCTATGTACATCTTTGTACTAGTCTTATAATATGCTTGGTCATTCCTATCACACATTCCTTTGGTTGAGCCGTTTAATATGTTGGTTCCTTATTTGTTGCTCAACCATTTCCTTGATGCAAGTGTTAAGCTTGATTTCTTTTCTATGGTCTCTTGCTAATGGTTCCTTTTAAATAATATCGAGGGAGTGATGATTCCATGTTTGTGAACCTTATACTTTAATTCAAATGGAATATGTTGTGCACAAACCTTGGGGAGCTTCTTCATATTATTTAAAGCATTGTTTTGGTCTTCTCATAATATCTTTATTTGATTCGCTATTTGGATCTTTTGATTGCTATCTTCATTTGTTGGAAGTTTAACCATCATGTCATCCTATTTTGTTTGCAATCTTTGATCCTCAATATAGTTTGATTTCCTCCAAATTTTTATCCTTGAATTTGTGCATGTGTTTTCACCTTTTTTGTGCCATGCACACCTTGAGGAGGAACTCTCACTATATTGGCCTTCTAAGCCTTTCCGCCCATTTTGGCAATGGATGCCAATGGGGGAGAAGTTTCGAGGGTTTGAAGGGAATTGGGTTTCATGCTTTTGTTTTGTTCTTAAGCATTTGCCTTGCATGCTTTGCATGGTTGAGTATATATAGTGGAAACTCCACCAACAACATTGGTTGGCAATATATGCAATGAAATTCAAGTTCATTCACACGTGCATAGATTGTGGGGGAGTTTGCTCTATATATGATGGTTCTACTAACATCACATACTTTTGTAGTATTTGATATTAGTATAACCATGTTAGTCCTTTAAATTCATTATATAAACCCTCTCAAAGAGATTGTTATCAATTACTAAAATGGGGGAGATTGAAAGAGCATTTGCCCCCATGTGTGGTTTTGGTAATTAATGATAATCCCTATGGACTAATGTTTGCATCGAGTTATATTTGTAGGACTTGTCCGTAGACAACACTTGAGCCATATGTTGGTTTCAAGGTTGTAAGAAGATGCAAATAAAGAAGTTTATGTGATGATCAAGGGTGTTGATCCTATATAGAGTGTGTCTTGAGGAATAAGTTGGGGTGAGCACTCATGTGCATTCTCAAGACATCATCATTATGAAGGAAGAAGTTTAAGTGCAATGTTGATCAAGTCGAAGCGCAAGTTCAAGTGTCTCTCCCATTGTCAAGTATTGGGGAGCAATCCGCAAGTCTTCACCGAGCAAGCGCAATCAAGAAAGGTAGTCCAACTTGAGAAGATCAAGATCGTCTCCGTCTAGCTCAAGTGGAATGCACAAGGCAAAGGTTTGATCTTGATAGGTTTTCTTTCTTCCCGGTCTCATAGTGTTTGGGAGATCGAGTTTTAGGATCGATAGTCGTACTATCAAGAGGGGCTCTCGAGTGAGTAACCTTATTCGTATCGTTCGGAGAGAGCTCAAACTTTTGCATACTTTGCATCATCTTTCTTGGTTCTTATTTGGATTTTCTCTATGTGCGGTTTTCGAGCTTGTGGTTATCTTGACATTAATCCCAAGCTCACCAAAAAATGGATTTCGTATGTAAAACTTATTGCGTTTTTTGGTGTTGGAGGTTTTACTGGTTCATCTTTATAGCTAAGTCAAACCTTTTATTATTTGGTTTCATCCTCCTTTGTTGGACTATGATGTTTCTATGGATGATGTTGTAGAGCTCATTGTGGTGATTCCAACGAGCCCAAGATCATCGAAAACGGAGTCCGGATGCAAAAGTTATCGCTGTTTTCGTATTGCTCGCTCTTCCTGGGCGGATTATCCGGCCCGCTTTTGGAAATATCCGGCCAAATATCTGGCCATAAATCTGAATGACGTGCGCCTCGCCATCTTCTGGTCCTTAGCCGATTTCAGGGGTGACCGGAATATCCAGCCCACTTTTGGAAATATCCGGCCCCAGATCTAGACGACGCGCGCGAAGTCCTTAGTAGTTTTGGGGAGGGGGGAGGGAGGAATATCCGGTCCAAACTTGGACCGGAATATCCGGCCCTGCAGTACAGCAACGGCTACATTCCCGGGAGGGGTATAAATACCCCTCCCCTTCTTCAAGCTTGGGTTAGCTCGTTTTTTCTTCTCTCTCCCTCCATTGTTGACCTTGGAAAGCTTGCCCATCTCTCAATTCCTCCCATGATTCTTGCATATCTTTGAGGGAAAGGAGAGAGGAGATCTAGATCTACATTTCCACCAATCACTTTCTCCTCTTTGTGAGGGGAACCCATTGGATCTAGATTTTGGAGTTCTTTGTGGATTTCTTCCTTTGTTCTTCCTCTCATATCCCTCCATAGCATTTGTTGCTTTGGTAGGATTTGGGAGAGAAGGATTTGAGCACTTTGGGTGTTCTTGCCATTGCATTTGGTGCATCGGTTTGAGTTCTCCTCGGAGATTCGGTAGTGAAAGTTCGTTGAGATTTTTACTCTTGGGTTCTTGGAACCCTAGACGGCTTAGTGGCTTAGTGGTTACTTGGGGACCTCCAATTGAGTTGTGGAGATCTTCCCAAGCTTTGTGGTGCCTCCGTGGCGATTTCTTGGGGACCTCCAATTAAGTTGTGGAGATCTTCCCAAGCTTTGTGGTGCCTCAGTGGCGATTTCTTGGGAGCCTCCAATTGAGTTGTGGAGATTGCCCCAAGCTTGTACAGGTTTGGTGATCGCCCTCAAGTGTCCCATAGTGGTCGGGTCTTCCATCTTGGTGGGAGGGCTCGAGGAGATTACGGTGAGCCTTTGTGGCGTTTGGAGACCCTTGTGCCTCCACACCGTTCCAACGGAGATTAGCACTCGCAAGGGTGTGAACTTCGGGATACATCGTTATCTCCGCGTGCCTCAGTTATTTCTATACCCGAGCTCCTTTACTTATGCAATTTACTTTGTGATAGCCTTCATGCTTGAAGTTTATATATCTTGCTATCACATAGTTGCTTATCTTGTCTAGCATAAGTTGTTGGTGCACATAGGTGAACCTAGTTTGTTTAGGTTTTGTATGCTTGGCAAATTAAACGTTAGTTTTATTCTGCATTTGTCAAGTCACTCGTAAAAGTTTTAAATCGCCTATTCACCCCCCCTCTAGGCGACATCCTTATCCTTTCAATTGTGATGGGCAGTCCATGACTTTGAAGTCGAGCTTCTCTCTTCTGTAGTTTTGTCCAGGCCCGGCCCTGGTGCAGGGCGGGAGGGGCAGCCACCTCAGGCCCCCGAAACCGAGGGGGGCCAACAAAGAGCCAAGGACCATGGTATGTGCGGGAAACAGAGAAATCGCTAGAGACGCCATTGACATACAGGAAGTTTGTCTGTGTCTAGACGAAGAAAGACGAAGCAGTTACGGAGACAAGTATTGGGCCTTTCTTCCTTTGGCGAGCTGGGCTAGGGCCTCGGTCCTTCTTTTAGCATCAGATGGTTAAGTGGTGGTGGGCTACACCAGGCTCTAGCAGGGAATGCATCAATTGAGCAGTTACCGTTTTATTTTCCGACGATGCTATCAGCGATCAATCAATGAAAAAATTCTATGGAAACTAGCACAACCACCTTACGAAGGAAAGCACGGCTAGGAGTACCGTGCTTGCAGTTGCATGTTAAAAGAGGTGTGCTTGTAGTTGTAAAAAAACTACCTAGCGGGACCGTGTCCATTTTTTTAAAGGTTGTCTGTTATAAAATGACATATTACTATTTTAATCCTATAAGCTTTCTTTAGTTTGGCTGTTGATTGTTCTACCAGATTTATTCAGTAATGATGTTTTCAAAATCCAATTTTGAATTTAGGATGCTCGTATTGGCTAACTGTGGTTGTTATTAGGCTAATTATACAATTTATGTCCCATAATTTGCTCACAAAGCCGGACTATTGAAAGCAAGGAAAAAGGAACAGCGAGTAGAATCAAAGAACTCAGAGCAGACTGTTCACCAAAGAGTGGTTTTTGCTTGCAGAGCAACATAATAAAAAACCCATATGTGATTCAAACCATCAAAGGATTTCAAGGGGAATACCACTTGCTCTTACCACCTAAATAAGAAAATATGATTTCCATGAATTGTTTTGGCGAGAGAAACACCTCAATCAGCAATAAATAGTGCCGATCGAATTCAACTAATTAGCCATCCCATTTAGTGAACATGTATGTACGAATAAAAAAAGGGCCCATATTATAATCTTCGCCCTGGGCCCTCAAAATCTCAGGACCGGGCCTGGTTTTGTCGATTCCCGAAGCAAACGTTGAGTGCTATTCGACCTAGTGGATAGTTGGTACTCCCTGGGAAGATTTCATGGAAGGAACAGTCAATTGGTTTCAGGAACTCTAATGAAATGTGCATTGCTTGTAGAGTCTTCGCATATATCAGATTTATTCCGCTTCCTGCATCCATAAACACTTTGTCGATGTCGTATGTCCCAATTTGGGCTTTGAGTACCAGAGGCGCGTTTCCTGGCCAAGGTACTATTATGGGATGATCATCCCTGCTGAATTCTATGGGTTGCTCTGACCAGTGTAGATATTCCGTTGTTGCTGGAGGCGAAGTTACTACGAGGTTAACTTGGCGAGTTATGCTTTTCTCCTCTTTGTTCGACTTTGGCACTGGTTGTATCATTGCTGTGATGTGCCCCTTAGATGAAACATATACTCCATCATCGTCGCGTCCCTGGTTTGGCTGGTCTTGACCTTGAGGAACTCTACTGTTTCCTTGTTGACTTGCAGGCGCGTTGTTTGTGTTCCCTTCGTATCCTTGCCTTTTTGCTTCGGCTTGCTTGTTTAGTGCTGCCTCCTGGAGTTTCAAGAACGTCGTGCAATCTTTTATCGCGTGTCTGGATACTCGTTTCCCATCGACGAACGCAGAGTGTATGTGGCATGGTCCGTTTAGCATATCCTCTGGTGATGGGTTGTATTCTCTAGTTTCCTTTGTCTGAAATTTTTTGCTGCTCCCGTAGTCTTCTTTTCCATAGTTTCGGTATCCCGAGCTTCTCCGGTCGTTCCCCTGGTAACTATTGTCTTTGTATCCTGCGGCTACTTAGCTGTGGGAGCCGTAGTTATCGTAATTGCGGGATCACCTCCTTTGGCCTCTATATCTGTTTCCTCTATCATCTTCTGGTGATCGTGTCCGTTTGTTGTTGGACGCATCTTCTCCATCTGCGAACCTGTTTGCTATATACATTAAATCTGATATTGTTTTCGGCTTTATTCTGCCCATCTCTTCGACTAGGTCTCCTCGCTGCAACCCGAGTGTGAATGCATCTATTGCTCTCTCGTCAGAGACTTCGACTGCTGAGTTTTTGATAATGCTCCACCTTTGGATATACGCTCTTAATGTCTCATTGCGTTGCTGTACACAGGCTTTGACTTCTTCTATGGATGCTGGTCACTTATATGTCGATTTGAAGTTGCTCGTAAATTACTTTGTGAGCTCCTCCCAGCTTCCAATTATTTCTTTTTCTAATTTGCTCAACCATGACCTTGCCGCGCCGGTGAGGTGTAATTGCAAACTTTGCATTGCTGTTTCCTTGGTTCCTCCTAGTATTTTTACTGCTTGTAGATAATCTAAGAGCCATGACTGTGGCTCCTGAGATCCATCATATATTTGTTGATCATGGGGTAGTTTGAAACCCTTGGGTACTGGCGTGGTGCGAACCCTATGAGTAAAGCATGACGCCTCCATCTCCTTTTCATCGTCTTCATAGTCATATGCTTTGTTGGGACTACTGGATCTTCGGGTTCCTCTATGCTTTGGACTTTTATGTCGCCCTGGTGATGGCGTTCTAGATAGTCGACTGCCGCTTCTGTGCCGAGGACTGTTGTGACGGCGTGGTGACCTTGGTTTATGGGTTCCTTTGTTGCGGTATGCCTCCTCTTCTTTTGCCGATAATTTATTGCCTACCATCTTCAATCCTTGTAGTGCTGCCCGATGCATATGTTCCCTTGGGTCTCCTGGATTTCGTCATGTTGTGTGCAGGTATGCTTGAGATGCCACCAGTGCTGCTTCAGGTGTCTTTGGTATAATGTTCCCTTGCTCGTCGACTGATAAGAAAGACGAGTCGAGATTTTTGGAGAGACTTTGCCTTTCTGAGTACTCGAGGTTTTTGAACCTTGATCCATGTCGACGATGCCTTTTTCTGTTCGTGTACGACGCGTCGCTACGTGCTTTGTGATAGGCTTCGCTTGCCGCAATGGCTGAGTCTCTTCTCTTCTGTATTTCAATCCTCTCTTTCGCTAGCTGCTTCGACTGCTGTCTTAGGGCGTAGTGGTATCCCAAAAGCATATTTTTGCTGGTGTTATTTGGTATTGGCATGCAGTGCTCCACGGCTGTTTTGATTGTCCTCCATTCGTCGACTGATAGTCGAACTTTCTCCCTGTTTGCTAGGGAATCTACAGTATCTCCTTCTGCCAGGTAATTTGCCCCTCTGTTTACGTTTGCTGGGTTGACCACTGGATTGTTGTTTTCGTCGAGCTCTTCTGAGTTATCCCCTATAATAGCGAGTACTTGGTACCGATTATCAAACTTGCTATTGAAGCTTGAGAAGATTGAACTGTCATCCTCATGAAGCTCTAATCCTGTCTTCCAGGTGTCTGTTGATTTGTTTGAAGTGTCGTCATGGCAGATCATGAGGTCTTTGAGCTGCACTTCTAAGTCGAAATTTTCCATGGTTTTGTCGCCTTCTGCGATTTTTCTCTCTTCTGTTTCTATTTCTGCAAAGCTGACCGGCGAGTTTATCTCGCTGGAGGAGCCTTTTGATGATTCTGACATTGTTCCTGTCTTGGACTTACTTGCCGACGGACCCGGTTTCGCCGGATCTGAGAGGCAAATCGAACCTAAAGATCCGACGCGAAAGTTTAGATTTCCGATCGTCAGGTCCATATCTTGATCCATGCTCTCGAATACTTGTGTGAATTTTGACTAGTGAGGTTGAAAATCGATGGTTCCAAAGGGTATCTGGATTTCGTCGACTTCCAGACTGCTGTTGGCTAAAGGCGAAAAAGCCGTCGAATTCATGATTCCAACGCCCAGAGTCCCCACGGTCGGCGCCAAATTGACGAGGGTTAACTCGACAAATGTCCAATATGAAGGACTTAGGATCGGGGGAGTAGGGCGTCAGATGAACTCGAAGGTAAAATCAGTCAAACAAGGTGTGTATCGAAAGAAAACGTAAGAGTAAACTTGGCCTGCATTCAATCTGTTCCTTACCGTCCTCTCCTAGCCCCTATATATAGGTGGCCAGGTCTCAAGGATCGGGAGGGGTCCGACACAGATTACAATATCGACATACGACATGAACTCGTATTTCGACTAGCATTACAATTGGGCCTAGCTTAATGGCCCTCAGGGGTACTTAACTGACGGGCTCTATTATCTATACCCTTGTCACTAATAGTATCATTTAGTTGACTAACGGGACTAATCTACATGTCTTGAGACTGGGCACTTATTTGTTGAATCGATGTACGTTTCTTTCATACAGAGATTTTTTTTTCAAGGATACACCCTGGGAGGTGTATTGGTTTCATAGAAGAAGAGGCCAAGACAGCCGGTACAATGCTAAAAAGGTTACCGATACAAATGCAACGCCACACAGCTTACAACTCAACCCACACCGACAAACGACAAGGACCCGCCTTGTACCGTCTTCAGCCAAGAATGGCAAGGATGTCATACACCAGGCTTCCAGGCCGCGTCACAACCGAAGAAGGGAGCTTCACGAGACTGATTCGAACTCCGGGAAGGCACACGCCAATGCACTGCCCGTCCATAAGCGCCTAAGATTCGGCGAGTGAGCAGCGGGGCCAAACCTGACCAAAGAATTCGTCGACCATGAAGCACCAACGGCGGTGTACATAGCGCCCCGAACGCCCAAGCTTTGAGCGGCGGCCACCATCGACTCCAATACGCGCACCAATGACACCACGAACCACCTAGGCGACGCCCCCAAGGAGAAAATGACGCAGTCGTGCCGTTGTCGCCCGAACCGAAGACTGGCTCTAGGGTTTCCCCCTCGTGCTCGAGGCGGGGAAGAACGAGCAGCGCCAAGACGACGCCTCCAATGAGGTGACGGCACCCGCGGGCGTCGCCGTCGTCCGCATCACGCCAAGCTTTCACCCTGGCCTGCTATCGACCCCAACGCCATGGGACACGCTGCAATGAGCCGCCTTTGAATTCACCACGAACAAGTAGCGAGCCGGATCTTGCCGTCTGCGGAGCAGGAGATGCCGACCACCAGTCCACAAAGGCCTTCTCAACGTAACTAGACGGTGGAGGCCCAGCCCGCGACCACGCCACCGGGAGTCAAGGATCCCCGTCGGCTGTCAGCCAGCCTGGGATCGGAGGAGGAGGCCCTCCAAGCTGGATGACCATGGCGACTGCAGCGCCACCACGGCGAGCTGCCCGCGCCAACGCCGGAGTCGTGGCTGCAGCCCGCCACCAGACCCCAGCATCCACGACCACCACGCACCATCCGTGCTGCCGTCACGCGCCTCCTTCACGCCGCCGACGAACCGTCACCGTCAGTCGACCACCCCACCGCCGATCCGCGCCTCCGGGGAGAGGGAGAAGGTCCGGCGGCGGTGAGAGGAGGAGCTCCGGGAGAGGTGACCTTGCAGCGGCGGCTAGGGTTTTCCCCCCAGGTCGCTCATGGGAGCTACCGTGGGAGGGACCGGGTCGCTTCCTACAAAGAGATTTTTATGTTTTTGTGTATAATCATGGTCGAACTTAGAAAATGTTGACTTTTGACTAATCATTAGGCACCTTACATTTTGAGATGGAGCGAGTACTTCCCGGTCAACAAAGGGAACTGACTAGTCGAGTTACCATGACTGATTCAAGTGCAACAACTATGAGATAAAACATTCCACACTGTCACAATTCACAAATGCCTTATCGCACACAACCTAGTGCACCTTCTTAATCAATACTCCATCTTTGCATGCGACTAAGCTTGCAAGACACCAAAGTCTAATACTAGTGCATTTCGACATTTATGATAGGCCCCTTGAACCAAAACCGAGCACGGAACACCCAGGAATCCAAAGATTAGGACTCGATCCATCCATATCGGGTGAACACCTCCTTAGTTGTCCACTTTACTTGGGGTTGGGGACATACTGTTTTGAAGAGTTTATTGTGTTCCGCTCACTTCACCAAATCCATATATGTGGTTATCACATGATGTAAAATGTTCCAGTTCACTTTATGTCTTTGTTGATTCTCTATGTATAGAGTAAAACTGGAATTAATTTTTTTCCGTATATGTCCCTATTGATTCTCTATGTGTAGAGTAAATTTGGAATTCAAATTTTATAGATAAATCTCTTGTCAGCTCACCTAATTAAACAAAAACTATTATTTTTCATGCACTATACCAGAGTCCACAAGTTCCTTGGAGTATCCAGGGCCGGATCTGGGCCTATGCGAGCTTGTGCGGCGGCTAGGGGCCCATATCAGAAGGGGGCCCATAATTTTGTATACCTTTCTACATATATTCTTATACATCTAAAAAAACTGCAAGGTCCGGCCAGCATGTATCCTACGGGCTGCGTCGCCGACTTGACTCCTCGCGGTCCTCGCAGCTGATCGCGATGGTAACCGGGAGCTCCTGCACGCCGCTTATAGCGGCGCCGGGCGGAAGCGCCGCACAAGGACCATTACGCGGCGCCTTAGTGGGTTGCGGCCCAGGTACTCTCATTTCTTTTCTTTTTTTTATTTCTGTTTTGCCTTTTCAAAGCTTAACAAAAAATCAAATTTGAATAAATTTTAACAAATTTGAAATTCGAATAAAATTTAACATTTTAAAGAAATTCTAAATTCTGAACAAATTTTGAATTTTGAACAAATTTGAATTTAAACAAATTTCAAAATCTGAACAAATTTCGAAATCTGAACAAATTTCGAAATCTGAACAAGTTTCGAAATCTAAACAAAGTTTCAAATGTGAACAAAATTTCGGATTTGAACAAATTTTGAAATCTGAACAAATTTCGAAATCTGAACAAATTTCAAAATTTGAATAAAATTCAGAACAAAAACAAAAATGTAAAGCAAAAAGAAAAAAGAAAAAGCTATGCTGACGAACAAGCTAATTCTAAACAGATTGGGACGGATTGGAACGATACTGGGCCGGCCCACTTGAAAAAGCTAGTGCGGCGCGGGCACGAAATTCCGCTATAAGCGATGGATTTCCGATGGTAACCTCGTCGATCGCGATTGTAACCTTGTCGATTGCGCCTGCCTCTAATCTTAGGGCCCATGCTGCTAACTTATGGCCCATATACATTAGACTTAGGGCCCATGCCGCTAACTTAGGTCCCATATACATTAGACTTAGGGCCCATGCCGCTAACTTTGCCAAGGGCCCCGCCCAACATAGATCCGGCCCTGGGAGTATCGAGCTAGAAATCACACTTAATGTAAAAAAACAAGATATATCATTATTCAATAGCACAAATTACTCAATTGCATAACTTACTTAACTCAGGGCACCATAGGTTTGGGTGTTTACTGTTCAGGTGTTTCTCCAACTTCCGTATCACTATATGGGTCCGTAATCCGATGATACCCTTAAAAAATGGTGATTTATGCTTAGAGGGTGTTTCCAAACCCGCAAAAGAAAGCTTTTCATTCCTTGGTTATGTTAAGTGGATGGAATCTTCTGATTCCACGAAACTCTAGGATGTTAGCAACACTGATCAACATGCTAGCCCTTGTTAGTCTGTTCATTGATCAATCACATTGGTGGAGCTTGGCAGGACTGGTGCGTTGAATAGTTTTGTGAGAATCCATAACTTTATACTCCCTCTGTCTCAAAATATAAGGCTTCTAAGGATTGGTCAAAAGTTAAAGTTTACTAATTTTGATCAAATATTTAGAAAAAAATATCTATATCTACAATATTGAATGGATATATTTAAAAAATATACTTTATGTTGAATTTATTAATATAGAATCGGTATTATAAATTTTTATATTTTTGTATATAATCATAGGCGAACTTAGAAAACGTTGACTTTTAACTAACTAGCAACGTGACCCGCGTATTTGTACGGTTAGTTCTTTGTTTGCCCCCTCCAATAAGTAGACTTTGTATCTTTTGTTCATGAACATGTTGCTTGCCGGATTATGGAACGGAAGCCTACTGATGGGTTTGTCATGTTAATCTACATCGAATGGGGATACCTTTTACCGATGTGTTGCATCTCTATGTATTTATTGATCTTGTTGGCATCATTTATCGTATCCCTTTCTTCGAAAAAATTTGGTGACCTGGTATCTTTCTTTGAAAACATGTAAACATCGTTTTGGTTGACCTAAATTTGTTAAACTACTCAGGCATTTATGTTAGCTTGAAATGTAGCAAACAAATTTTGAGTGCATGGCATGGAAAATTTGGTTTTCTTGCAGATGTCCTCTTGACAATATCAAGGCAAGGAGAGTGGCTAAGAATTGTGGCAGATCAACTTTTCTTAATTTTCTAGCAAATTCTAAAAATGGTCTTGTAGGTGCTTTATTTCTATCAAATATTTCTTTGTACCATGATACTGCATTGCAATGTCTGCATTTGTGGGTTAGCTTTCAAAAGTCTCATGTGGTGTTACACTTGTGGAGTTTGTCCATTTGTTGGAGTCTTTCAAGACGACTCCGATTTGTGTGGGTTTATGTTCTTATAGGCTTTGCTTGCTTCATGTAAGTAGATAATTTCTACACGTCAATGTTTTTATGAGGTTCCCTAAAGTACTTATTCAACATTGTTACACTTCTTCCAGCATGGATGTCTGCTTACTTGCATGTCCTTATTTGTAAAGACAAAAATCATACAACAATAAATGATATTTATTTATCAAAAATAGATGTTATCAAATATATTCAAGTTATTGCATGCATTTGAATGTCTATTCAATTTACTATAGATTGGTGTGTTGATTTTCTTTCCTAAGCATGTCCAACCATCAACTTTATCAGAAGTCTAGATTCTGTTAAAACATAATCATGCTTTGATAGTTAATATTCTATTAAGTGCATTGGTTGTTATGATAGATAGTGGACAAAGAAGATCTATAGCTACAAATTATGAGATTGTTGCGTGCATGTTTCTGATTATTTATTCCATTTTCCCTAGTGTTCTCTATACCAATATTGGTGTATATCTTCTTAGTAATTGTACTTATGAAAATGTTCAACCTAAGCTACTCTCCAGCTTGGACCAATTATCTCTAGGTCCACTGACCTGTTTTTTGGATGTATAACACAGGGTGTTCTTTTTTTGACTCTTGAAGTGTCATCACTTCATATTCTTTCTGATTAGCTAGTCCATTGTAGACTATTTTTGAGGTTGCAGACCATTGCATTGGAACCATAGGTCACAAAGAAGGCCAATATTGTCTTTACTTTTTAGATGGTTAATACATGTATCGACCCTGTTCGACCCATGATATAATTTTTTGCAAAACTCAACTCTAAAATAGAAGCTAATAAAAGGCCGCATGCATCAATCATGGAGAGGCTGGGGCACGTGCCTCCCTTTTCAAAAAAAAACAAAGAAAGCCAACATATTCTCCTGGTTTACTTCTATCACGGATTCTTATTCTTATTTTTTATTTCACATGTGTTATTTCGTATTGACTACTTAAGCACAACTAACATCTATTATTTACACCTCACTTGGATGGATTTCCATATTATTTTTGCAAGATATTGTGTATGTTTTGTGCCTAGTCTTGGTACATGTATATAGGGATTATTTCCTCTATGCCATCTTGATCTTGACTCACTGCCCAAGTCCCAACAGTCACCGGCAAAGTTCATAAAAATTGACTATTGCATTGCCATATCTTGCATCGCATTTTGGTCGCCTCTTTATTCATGTTCACTCTTTTCTATGAAAACTTCATCGATACATGTTGATAAAATTAACCAATATGCATGTGTTGTTACATCTAAGGCGTTCTAATACATACGCCATGTATGCCCATATAATGTTTGATATCTATAGAGGTAAAATTGTTTACTTTATTCACCATTTTTAAATCTGTTTTATGTCGAGCTCAAGCTATTTCACATGCGCTTATTCTAAATTTAGATATTGATGGAGATGCATAAAAATAATTTGCTTACCGTACATCTGGTTTTATGTAATTCATCAAATGCCATTTTTAATTAGTCTCTCCGAAACACACATGCTCTTTCCATTTGTAAATTGATCATGTTTGCATATTCATGAAAATTTATTTAGCTAATATAATTATTTTTGAAATCTATTAGTAGTCAATATTATAAAATTGAGAATGCAATTTTTTTTATAAAATACATTTATTTACGAACCGGCTATAAACAATATTTTTAGAGATCATCAATGTTAGGAAGCCCTATTAAAATTCATATAGTTATATTGATCATCTCCAAACATGCCGTGTTGCTCCCGTTCTTCATTTAGTACCGATCAAAAGATGTTAAATTGTACATCCAACTTTTTATAATTAATAGCTTTTTATTATATGTAAGAATTAAATTTCGAAATTAAAGATCCTTCTTTATGTAATTGAATTCGAGATTGTGTTCACTATGTTAATTTGCATGCGGAGCTGTACGATGGGGATCTGATTTGTATTAAAAAAGATAGTCACGCGTATTGATACGGTCGGTGCAGTGAGGCTAGCAGGTTTAAATCTTTTTTTTTCAAATTGTACATTGGCTTTGATTTGGACATACCATCAATTACATTTTTTCTTTCAAATTGACGAATTTCTCTTTATTATGCAAGTCATGGAGTACTACCAAATATTGGTGTCTTACGCTTAAAAAAACACAATAACAATTGACTCTTGGACCTTTACCTTGTACGTGCCATAGAGCACCACCAAAAATTGGTGTCCGGACCACAAATATTTGGTTGGGCCCAGTATGTACGTGTTAGACACAACATATTAACGTTACGTAATATTTAAGTAAATCCTAGCCATAAATTATAGATCTAACAGTTAAAATAATTCTGATGATTGTTAAACTACTCAGGCATTTATGTTAGCTTGAAATGTAGCAAACAAATTTTGAGTGCATGGCATGGAAAATTTGGTTTTCTTGCAGATGTCCTCTTGACAATATCAAGGCAAGGAGAGTGGCTAAGAATTGTGGCAGATCAACTTTTCTTAATTTTCTAGCAAATTCTAAAAATGGTCTTGTAGGTGCTTTATTTCTATCAAATATTTCTTTGTACCATGATACTGCATTGCAATGTCTGCATTTGTGGGTTAGCTTTCAAAAGTCTCATGTGGTGTTACACTTGTGGAGTTTGTCCATTTGTTGGAGTCTTTCAAGACGACTCCGATTTGTGTGGGTTTATGTTCTTATAGGCTTTGCTTGCTTCATGTAAGTAGATAATTTCTACACGTCAATGTTTTTATGAGGTTCCCTAAAGTACTTATTCAACATTGTTACACTTCTTCCAGCATGGATGTCTGCTTACTTGCATGTCCTTATTTGTAAAGACAAAAATCATACAACAATAAATGATATTTATTTATCAAAAATAGATGTTATCAAATATATTCAAGTTATTGCATGCATTTGAATGTCTATTCAATTTACTATAGATTGGTGTGTTGATTTTCTTTCCTAAGCATGTCCAACCATCAACTTTATCAGAAGTCTAGATTCTGTTAAAACATAATCATGCTTTGATAGTTAATATTCTATTAAGTGCATTGGTTGTTATGATAGATAGTGGACAAAGAAGATCTATAGCTACAAATTATGAGATTGTTGCGTGCATGTTTCTGATTATTTATTCCATTTTCCCTAGTGTTCTCTATACCAATATTGGTGTATATCTTCTTAGTAATTGTACTTATGAAAATGTTCAACCTAAGCTACTCTCCAGCTTGGACCAATTATCTCTAGGTCCACTGACCTGTTTTTTGGATGTATAACACAGGGTGTTCTTTTTTTGACTCTTGAAGTGTCATCACTTCATATTCTTTCTGATTAGCTAGTCCATTGTAGACTATTTTTGAGGTTGCAGACCATTGCATTGGAACCATAGGTCACAAAGAAGGCCAATATTGTCTTTACTTTTTAGATGGTTAATACATGTATCGACCCTGTTCGACCCATGATATAATTTTTTGCAAAACTCAACTCTAAAATAGAAGCTAATAAAAGGCCGCATGCATCAATCATGGAGAGGCTGGGGCACGTGCCTCCCTTTTCAAAAAAAAACAAAGAAAGCCAACATATTCTCCTGGTTTACTTCTATCACGGATTCTTATTCTTATTTTTTATTTCACATGTGTTATTTCGTATTGACTACTTAAGCACAACTAACATCTATTATTTACACCTCACTTGGATGGATTTCCATATTATTTTTGCAAGATATTGTGTATGTTTTGTGCCTAGTCTTGGTACATGTATATAGGGATTATTTCCTCTATGCCATCTTGATCTTGACTCACTGCCCAAGTCCCAACAGTCACCGGCAAAGTTCATAAAAATTGACTATTGCATTGCCATATCTTGCATCGCATTTTGGTCGCCTCTTTATTCATGTTCACTCTTTTCTATGAAAACTTCATCGATACATGTTGATAAAATTAACCAATATGCATGTGTTGTTACATCTAAGGCGTTCTAATACATACGCCATGTATGCCCATATAATGTTTGATATCTATAGAGGTAAAATTGTTTACTTTATTCACCATTTTTAAATCTGTTTTATGTCGAGCTCAAGCTATTTCACATGCGCTTATTCTAAATTTAGATATTGATGGAGATGCATAAAAATAATTTGCTTACCGTACATCTGGTTTTATGTAATTCATCAAATGCCATTTTTAATTAGTCTCTCCGAAACACACATGCTCTTTCCATTTGTAAATTGATCATGTTTGCATATTCATGAAAATTTATTTAGCTAATATAATTATTTTTGAAATCTATTAGTAGTCAATATTATAAAATTGAGAATGCAATTTTTTTTATAAAATACATTTATTTACGAACCGGCTATAAACAATATTTTTAGAGATCATCAATGTTAGGAAGCCCTATTAAAATTCATATAGTTATATTGATCATCTCCAAACATGCCGTGTTGCTCCCGTTCTTCATTTAGTACCGATCAAAAGATGTTAAATTGTACATCCAACTTTTTATAATTAATAGCTTTTTATTATATGTAAGAATTAAATTTCGAAATTAAAGATCCTTCTTTATGTAATTGAATTCGAGATTGTGTTCACTATGTTAATTTGCATGCGGAGCTGTACGATGGGGATCTGATTTGTATTAAAAAAGATAGTCACGCGTATTGATACGGTCGGTGCAGTGAGGCTAGCAGGTTTAAATCTTTTTTTTTCAAATTGTACATTGGCTTTGATTTGGACATACCATCAATTACATTTTTTCTTTCAAATTGACGAATTTCTCTTTATTATGCAAGTCATGGAGTACTACCAAATATTGGTGTCTTACGCTTAAAAAAACACAATAACAATTGACTCTTGGACCTTTACCTTGTACGTGCCATAGAGCACCACCAAAAATTGGTGTCCGGACCACAAATATTTGGTTGGGCCCAGTATGTACGTGTTAGACACAACATATTAACGTTACGTAATATTTAAGTAAATCCTAGCCATAAATTATAGATCTAACAGTTAAAATAATTCTGATGATGTGGATTAATGTGGTGTCTCTATTTTAGACTTCCGTATTGTGCTTTTAGTATATAGTAGGTTCTTAGGATCCTTACATTTTGGGATGGATGGAGTACTTCCGGGTCACCAAAGGGAACTGATTGGTCGAGTTACCGTGACTGATTCAAGTGCAACAACTATGAGATAAAACATTCCACACTGTCACAATTCACAAATGCCTTATCGCACATAACCTAGTGCACCTTCTTAATCAATACTCCATCTTTGCATGCGACTAAGCTTGCAAGACACCAAAGTCTAATACTAGTGCATTTCAACATTTATGATAGGCCCCTTGAACCAAAACCGAGCATGGAACACCCAGGAACCAACACTCAGTAGTAGCACGCCTCCCATAGCCACCGGAGTGTAGTTGAAGTCATCCTTTGCCACCGGGTACGCCACAGGCAAAGAGAAGAGCACGGTGACAAAGGCCACCCAGAGAACTGCAGTCCAGCCGACGATGAGCCCATACTTGCCAAGATGGAACGGTCCCCGAATGAAGGACTTACGAGCAGTTGTCACCCGGAAGAAAATGGGCAGTGCATAGGAGATGTACAGCCCTATGGTCGCGATCGACGCCATTGCTTGGTATGCTACCTGGCTTCCCAACGACTTTCATGCATAACAACAATTATGAGGTACAAAAAATGTCAGGATAAGGGATGCACCATGTTCAGAGACAAGAGGAAAATTGTATGTAGTCACATACCGTGAGTGCCATAACGAATGCCACGATGACGGAAAGCCAAACCATGTTCAGTGGTACCTCGTGCTTGCTCACCTGGTACCACACATGCGAGAACGGCATCGCACCGTCTCGGGAGAAGGCATACCCCATCCTATGACATGACAAGTGAGGTTTTGTGTCATCTTTGAGACTAAACCATCTTATATAGAACTAACATCATCAATTATGTGACTTGCATATTTATAGCTTGTGATGATTTATTCAGTGAAGAACCTTGAATTGCTGGTGATGGATGCTAGACCGCAGAGGAACATGGCAACGGAGATGATCACGAGGCATGCAACTCCTCCCGCGCCGCTGCCGAACCTCGATCGAAACGTGGAGTAGAGAGCCTGGGCAATAGCATTGCCACCGGCATCGTTGTCGGGGCTAAGGAGGTATGGTATGTCTATCACCATGGATGTTAGAGCCACCAAGTAAATCCAACCGAAGATCGATGAGAGAGCCACCGCGGTTATGATCCCGATAGGGCCACTTCTATCAGCGTTCTTTGTTTCTTCTGTCTGAAATGCCAATATATATGGAAGCAAGGATATCAACAGCTCTCTGTATGTGGGTAAACTAAGTGATCAATAGAATGAAACATCATCATCTATGTACCATGTGTGCTGATGCGTCGTAACCGAGCACCGAGTACTGGCTCATCAATAACCCCACAGCTAGAATATAGACCTTGCTATGAATACCCATGCCATTCTCCGTGTTGAAGTGCGTGAAGATGAACCCAACACTTGCCCTCTCCTTGGCAACAGATGGAATCAGGATCGCCAACACTACGATACCTATAATTTCTCGGACATACAATTTTGTACTAAATCAACATGGATTACTATTTTCTAGAGTGTGGGTAAATTTATTCAAGCAAAACAAGGCTCAACGCATCAAAGATACTATACCTGCGATATTCCAGCAAGCGCCAAGGTGGCCGAACCAGGACAACCAGTGAATGGGGAGGTTATTGATAAGCCCGTGCAGGAACAGGATGAGACCGTAGATGGCCAGGACGACGTACTTTGAGGCCAGGTAGCCGCCGCCGTTGGCCCCGCCGGTGCCGAGCAAGATGATCACCTGGATAAGCTGTGCGAGCACGAAGTCCACGCTAGTTGTACCTGCCCACTGCATGGGACAGTCAACAAAGGAGGCAAGACCTAGTCAGCGTCGTGAAACGTCAGGCGGCCGTTAGTTTATAGAAAAATGAAGTATGAGTTCACTGCATCAGCCGGACGGTGAATTCAGCTGTTACTCCACATGCCGTAGGGGCGTAGGGCTGCTAGTAGTAAGTTGACTACTGATTATTCTATGGAACTTGAGCCAAATGTTGTGCACTGAAAGGATCATATGAAGTTGGGGCCGTACCTGTCCCACGATGTTGAACCTGTGAAACAGATCATAGGATGGAGCTTAGATGCCGGACAGTCTAACAGCATGGTCGAAAAATGTAAAGCAGATCATCTATCATCTAACAGCAAGTTAGTCATTTTTTGGCAGGAAAATAAGCAACTTCAATAGCAATATATTTGAGTGAGTGGGCACGTACCAGCCTGTGATCCAGGAAGCAAAAGGCGCCCAGTTCTTGCCGGCGAGCTTGGCGCTCCAGTAGTAGAGCCCGCCGGAGGTTGGGTATGCGGAGCAGATCTCGGCCATGGACAGGGCGACGCAGCCGTTGAAGAAGGACACGAACAGCCACCCGAGCGTCATGGACACCGGCCCGCCGTAGCGCAGCCCCGTGTTGTAGGTCGCCGTGACGCCCATGAGCACGGAGATGATGGAGAAGGAGAAGGCGGCGTTGGAGGCAACGCTGAGGCCGCGCTTGAGCTCCTGCTTGTACCCCATCTCGTGCAGCCGGGTCCGGTCCGCTTCTGCCGTCTCGGCGGCGCTCGGTCGCGGCGCCATCTCTGCCGATCTCTTGTGCTGATCAGTATATAACAAGGCTCCAGCCGCTGATCAAGAAGGAAGATGTAGTGTCACACGAGGGCTGCTAAGGCTTGGAATTGTTTGTGCATGAATGTCCTATGAGCGTAGTGCAAGGCATACCACTGAACTCTTGTTTACCAGCAAGCATCTCGGGCTCGGAACTCCGATATAGTCTTTGGTACTCAGAGAGTCAACAAGAGAGGATGTGGAAACAATCCAAGGTTGGACCATTCGGGCAAAACTCCTTGGGTATCATAGATATTATTTTAGATGATATGATTCAACATTGTTGACCGAGGAGGAATAGTTTATGATTACTCTTGTCATGCAAACACTGGTGGAAAAAAGGCATTCAATCCCGGTTTGTAAAGCCCATTAGTCCCGGTTGTAGCAACCGGGACTAACAAAGCGGGACTAAAAGCTCCAGCCTTTAGTCCCGGTTGCTTACGAATCAAGACCAATGGGCCTCCACGTGGCCCGGGGCATGTGCTACGGCTGGAGGATCTTTGGTCCCGGTTCGTAACACGGACCGGGACTAAAGGTGCATTCGGAATAAAATTTATATTTTCTGTTTCGGAATTTCTGTATTTTCTTTATTTCTTTATTATCTAATCATCTCTATTCTCATATCAAATTAGATACTTATGGCTCTCACTCCATATCTCATATCAAATTACAAGTACTTGTGGTCCTCACTTCCCGGTCGGTCACCCATCCTCACACTGCTCCACCATTAGCACGCTTAACTTCTCCATTCCTTCCCTACTACTAGCTTCCAAGACTGCACTCGCGACTTCTTGATAATGGTATGCTACCAATTCTATTAACCTATACACTTTGGTAATATGTAATATTACTTTTTTAAATTCCAAATAAATTCACAAAATAAGCAACAATGATTAAGTATAATAAGCACCAGTGAATTTCAAATAATCTTTATGCATAATTTAATTATTAATTTTTAATAATTAAAATATTCAAAAAAGCCAAAATACTTGAAAAATCATAAATTTGAAAATTAATAGACTTTGTTAACCGAAACAAAGGGAGTACATTTTTCCAAACATTATACTCATCCAATAGAATAACAATAAGACTCACACAACCACATCTACGATCATCCACCTAATAAACATTAAGGTTAAGACGATCAACATGGCTATTGTAGCCTTTTAGCTTTCAGAAGCTTCTAGCAATCTCAAAGCCTAGGCGAGCGTCTAAAGCGGCATATAACATTTGGTTGAAGCTCAATGGAACGTTTTCCCAACCAAATATTAGTTCATCTTCATCATCATCATCATCTTCTTCTTCTCCCTTCTTCTCGTACTTCTTCTTGTCCTTCTTCTTGTCCCTCTTCTTGTTCTTAAGATGTGTCCCAATAGTAGCATTGGCCAAATCATAGAGACTCGGTGTTAGTTTGTTGGTGGGGTTTGGAACAATCTTTTGAAGATCGTACGCAGATGGAATAACAATTCCGTATGTCCTCAGCATGCGCAGATCATTGGCGATAGCCGCACCACAGAATTTGATGGTGGTGTCCTTCAAGAATTCCTTGAGTAGTTGCGGCACGCGATTGGCCTTACAAATCTGGAAGATCAATATCTCGGACGCCACCGAGAGTTGAAGGACGGCGGCACGCTGAGGGACTTCGTGAGTGGTGAACTCACAGTCCAAGCCCACGCACTTGATTGGTGCGGCATCGAGGAACCGTCGCTTGACGGCGCAGATCCACTTCTCCACCCTTGATGCACGGAGAGTCTCCGTGATGGTGAAGTTCATCTCTTCAATGACGACGTAGTAGAGCCGAGATCTTAGCAGAAATTGCTCCTCCATTGAGAGGGAGAGAGAGGGCACCGGCGGTGGTGATGCGTGGGAGATGTGTTTTGGGGAAGAAGAAGATTAGGAGAACGTGGTGTGTGCTTAAGATGATCATATGAGTGCTATATATAGTAGAGAGAGGGAGATGAGAGGACGCCAGCGATGTGAATACGATCGAGTTCTAAAGCAGCGCCGCCGGCGGTTCTCGAGCGCGACGATACACACGAAGCGACGCTCGTTAATTCGATCGATCTCCGAAGTGTCGTCGTAACTGGCGCGGGAAGAGGGCGGTTCGTTTGAACGGGCCTTTGGTCCCGGCTCGTGGCACGAACCGGGACTAACACTACTAGGAAAACAGCTACCCGTAGCGCACCTGTTTTAGTTACCCGTAGCGCATGCCCCCGCGCTGCGGGTACCACGCCACTGGTATCTAATTAGTCGTAGCGCACCTCTACCATGCGCTACGGGTATCTTACTTACTCGTAGCGCATGCACCCTGTGCGCTACGGCTAATGTCCAGTGCGCTACGGGTAGTGGATTTAGTGGTAGCGCACCTCCAACACATGCGCTACGGGTATTTGACAACAGCAGCAGCGCATCACTTCACAGTGCGCTACGGATACTTTTTTTCAAATTTCGAAAATATAGCTATTTATACTGCCAGATTACAGTTTTTATACAGGAAATTGCAAAAATACAAGATTACAAGAAGTATACACGAAATGTAATATATTTAGTATGAAATAGACACGGAATATGATTCTCATTATTTTCGAAATGAAGCAATCACATATTACATGAGTTCAATGTCTCTAAGTCATCGATACCGATCAAATACGCAAGTTCATCATCCCACACGCTACGGTGCGATGAAGTACACTACAACCGCAATCACCGCGGTGAGCAAGACGGCGGTGGTGACGCTGAAGAAGGTCGTCCTCCTCTCCTCTCGAAGGTGGTTCCTCCACCTAGCTTCCGCCTCCGCCATCGTCGTGTACCCTTTGTAGCTGTTGCCCTTGAACCTATTGACTTGCTTCAAGCAATCTTCCCAGTGGACATAAACTCCAGGAACCCTACCTTTGTACACAACGTACGGCATCCCTACCTTCAAGACAAATAAGGTTAGATAACAAAAAGCAAGAAGTTCATCACATGTATGCATAGTAATGAAATATGACATAATTAACTAGGATGTACTTATTAACTTTACACCACGACTAAGTGTTCATCACACACGACACGATCAGAACTAATAACTTCACCGATGTCTACGAAACATGCCATGCTAAGCAAGCTAGGAACATAGTGTACTTATTATTACAACTTTTGCTTGCCAGTATCAGGAACAAAGCGGAAGCCGCGTCCTAGCAAAAAGAATGCCCTGTCGTCGCCCTGCAGAAGCAGCCTCTGATCTACTTCTTCATTTGACGGCTTCAGCTGGGCAGTGTAGAACATCCCCCCTTTTCTGACGACATCTTGAAAGATGATTGTCGCAAACTGCTCCTGGATGCGATAGAACTGTCCTCGTAGATTGTCATCATCAATCATCGCCAACTTTTCGGCCTAGGGTTGGAGTGAATCTGGCAGCGTCGAGTTTTTCTTGTCCCATACCATCGTCAGCATATGATATAAGGCGTAATAGGCCTCCCTGTGACTTCCCTCGGGCTGCTTGACGCAGGGGAACGACGTAGTATGGGCGAAGCTGTACAAGCCGTGCTTGGGCGGCCGTTTACTCTTGAATGAGCCACCCTGAATGACGTACTTGGTAAGAGCATCATCCAAAACTATCTTGACATGCATATAGTTTTTCTTGATTGCACTGCCCGAGTCCAAAAACAGGGTACGCATATACACCGGGGAGATGTGGATGAGTGTGCAGTATTTGTCACTGCGCAAAACAAATCAAACAAAATGTTGGCAAAGACCGAGATGGAAATCTAAGAAAGAAGGCGGCGAGCCAATCACTTACTCGGGAAAGTAGGCCAAGAGCAAGTCCTTCCCAATGTTTGATATCATGACGTCGCTGAGATAGCTAATAGCGGCATTTCGGCCCGCCAACTTAGACAATTGGCTTTCACGCATGTAGTAGGGGTCCACTACGATGCCCGGGGTCTTGTCTCGTATGATCTGCATCTGAATACTTAGAGAAAATAGGCGGACGAAGGTCTGGTATAGCCGATACATGTGAAATAGGTCGAAGATGTCGGCAAACCGAAGAAATATAATATCGGCGGGGGCAGCCCCGACGAAGCCCTTGCCCTTTGGCACCTTGGCCATGTAAAGCGGGTACGTTGAATCATTTTCATCAAGTTGGCGCTGTTCTAGGTATAGAATAGAGTCATGTAGACTCCGCATATCGGCACTGCAAGCCTTGAGCATTCGCTCATTCAGCATCGGCTCACCCATAGTATGCACGATGTGATTAAGACCCTTGTGTCTTGGTGGCCCGTCCTGAGCTCGGATCGGTTTCGTAACCGGCGGCGGCTGGCTCTCAATTTCCTTCTTATTTTTCCTTTTCCTTTCCTTCTTCTTCATAGGAATTGCATTCTGCTTCTCGACCACCTTATGGAGTGTCGTGGGGGAGATAAAGCCTCTTGGAGGCTCCGTCCAGGCGGCGTCTGGAGGCGTCTCCTGAGAATGGAATGACAAACGTTTGGTGATAGTTTGTCATTTGTCCGAGGGACCTTGATCAAGGTCATCTAAGCCATCACAGTAGGCAGTATTGATGTAGGCCTCAACGTTGACATCATCATCATCATCATTTGGATCCTGTGCCATCTGCATATCAGGATCAGGATCAGGCACCACATGGCTTGGCCCCGGCACGACCGGCGGTGTTATGCGTGGGGCGGTGCTCCCTGCCCCCAGACGAATCTGACTCTCCGGCCATAGCATTGGGTAGCCAAAGCACTGCATGAGGGCTTTCGGCTCTTCATCTTCGTCTCCCTCGGGCTGAAAGGGAGGCATCACGTGGTCACAACCCCGCAGCGTCCGAGCCACTTGGACCCTTAACACGTCTGATGGCATCTGCCGACCGTGGAACATCCTGTTTCCCGGTTGCATGATACTACCAGTGGCAACATCCTTCAACACGCCGTCGACGTAATGTAGGAGAGTGCAAGGAACGTCGGCGCCCGCGGCCTGCGAAAACAGGTGGTGTAGGCCAGATGTTATGCAAGTGTATAGGTTACACAATGCGGAAAGTGTAAGTTGAGCCACCGCCGCTTAGTTACCTTGACGGCGTCGAGCTCGGCTGCTGTAGAAGGACCGCCGACGTACGTCGGCGTGCAGGTCACGGATGGAGTGCTTCGTTGCGCGGTACCTGCCGCTGCATTAATCTCCAGCGCCGCGATGTTGGCGACGGGTGTCACCAATACGTTTGGCGCCGCGGTGTTGGCGGCCGGTCGTACGTTCGGCGCCGTGGCGTTGTTTGAGTTGCTGCCCATGCTGGGTATCGGGGGCGGCCCAACTCGACCGGCCGCTTCCCAACTCCCAAGCGCTTCAACAATGGTAGGGATGAACGAGGTCATCTTTTCTTGAACTTGTTTTTCGACAAGCTGTGGGATCTGTGCCACTTTCTCCCTGAGTTCTTGAAGCTCGCGGCTTTCATCCGCATTGAGTGACTTTTTTCCCCTTTCTGGCTTGCCAAACTTGTCCGACCATTTCACGGACAATCCTTCACCGAGCACACGACCAGCTGACGTCGGCGGTTTCGACTTTGGCCGTCCCTTTATCACATTCACAGCTCTATTCAAAGCTGTGTCCCACCTAGACGACCCAGTGGTGGTCGAACCCTGGGATGACGACGTATGAGATGCCTTTTCTTCAGCTAGCAGAATCTCCTCAAACTTCTTCACCTTCGGATCCGTGGTTAGTTGCTTGGTTTTCGGGTCCCAATGGTACTTGGACCTAATTACTGCCTTGGCCGTCGGATCTTCGATCCTGAGCCAAGGGTTTTCGATGCCCTTCGCCGCATATTCTGCGTCCTCTCGCGCCCATATCTTATCCTTCCCTCGGTAACCGCCGCTGCCGAGGTTGTGGACACCCAAGTTCTTGGACTGCAAGTTCTTCCCCCAGTCACTCTTTTCCTTGGTACGTATGTCGTTGGGGTCGCACTTGAGCTTCATCTCATCATAGTCCGCCTCCGTGACCGTCGGGTTGCTCTTATTGACCTCCTCAAATGTTTTACCCTTGAGGATCATTTTCTTCACCCTGCCTTTCCAGCTGGCCAGGGCGGTGCTCATCTTCGTGATGGCAGCGTTGTTCACAGGATTCTTACTGATATCCGTGTTGACATACTCGGGATCGAAGATGTATCGAGCATGAAGCTTCCGCAAGAGGAGTGTGCGGTAATGCTCGTTCTCCTCACTCCTCAGGTTCTCGGTGTTGAGCGGGACAGTGTTTCGGAGGATGCACGCGACTTGCCCTCCGTACCCGGCCACAACGTCCTCAGGCGCCAGAGGATACCCATTCTTCGACACTTGTGTGATTGCTTGTCGGTCGGTCAGCAGCTGGTTTGGGCGCCGATCCTTCCTATCCTTCCGTGGCTTCTTCTTCTTCCGTTGGGTACCATCTTCACCGCCAGATGTGGTGGTAGTGGTGTCGTCGGCACCCTGATCCATATCGTCTTCTTCTACATCCATATAATCGGGATCTGCGCCCTCCATCTCCTCTTCTTCCTCCCTCTCCTGATCTACCTCTACATTCATCATCTCCTCTTCTTCCAATTCTTGGGACAACTTCCAGAATGGCTTGGCAGAACCACTGGCTTCCTCGTTGTCGGCCATGTTCACACTAAATAAAGAAAATGCTACAAGTTAATACAATAATTCACGAAAAAATCCGGCATGACCTATGCTGTTTTTTGGACATAGGGAGTGCCCATTTTGCAGAAACGGAAGTAAATCGACATTTCATTGCTAAATGGGCACTCATTTGAATCCCCTGCACAAAAATTCATAGCAAGCAGTAGCAAGCAGCAGCAGCAAGCAGCAACAGCAAGCAGCAGCAGCAAGCAGCAGCAGCAGGCAGCAGCAGCAGCAAGCAGCAGCAGCAAGCAAGCAGCAGCAGCAGCAAGCAAGCAGCAGCAGTAGCAAGCAGCAGCAGCAGCAAGCAGCAGCAGCTGCAAAATTCATAGTACATATAAGCAGCAAGCAACTCCCAGTACATATAACTTCCAGAATAACTTATAAGACTCCCAGGTTTACATATATGACTCCTCTTCAAAAAACTCCCAAATTTACATGCCCAGAATTATATCACAGTAGCTAAATCACTTCAATATAAAACTCCTCTTCATCAAATATGCCCAGAATTACATGGCAGCAAATATTTCCCATATATACCTATGAGATATGCCCAGAATTACATGGCAGCAAGCTAACTGAACATTATTCTTTGCATTTTTAGCTAACAGAAACATTCTGACCAAAATAGATTGTGCAAGGCAAAACTCGAAGAATAACCAGATCAAAATAATTCATCTAAGAACAGCATGAAATAATTTAACTCCAAGAATAACAAGAATAAATAGAACAAGAAACAACAGTATATATCTTAATGAACTTAAGAACCCTAAAATTCATCACATGAGACATGATTATTTCTGCATGGTTTAACAACAGTGGTTTAACAAATGAGCTCCATTTTTAGATGTTAGTGTTGTGCAAATAAATCATGTAAATTGTATAAGCCCCACTTGTCCTTTTATATCTATTCCTCAAAGCAAAATGAGTTCTTTTATGAATATGAGCTTGTTTCTTCTAGGAAGGAAATGACTATTGATATCAAAATTATTGCTTGCATGAAGGAACACAAAATTTATCTCCTTATATTTCTATGAGATTGCTTGCATGAAGGAACACAAAATTTATCTACTGACTATAGCTTATAGAATTTTTTTCTTCAAAATTATTGAGTTGCAAGTGTACTGTTTTTCATCAGTTCATAGAAAATGATGGCATCTAGACATAATTAAATCATGGTATGATTGTTTTGGAGGAATATAAGATATCCACGTTTCAGCCACTGCCGCCCACCCGCAAGAGTAAGTGTGTAGATTCTTTTTCAGCGGCTACTACTAGCATTGTGACCTGTATCGCTAAATTTAGAAAGTCGAGACTGTGCTTAATTCTAGTGGTGGTGGGTATGATTTGACTAAATGGTAAAGTCTGCCTGATTTGACTAAAAATTAAGTCAGCTTGATTCATCCACTTCAAAGTTCCTAATCTGGAACGTCAAGTTTTACAAACAATACATCAACGTATGCAAAACGTAAATGCAAATAGCTTTAGACAGGCTCATTAGCTAATCTCGAAGTGAAACAAGCCTCAAAACTAAATTTTGCTTAGAATATTCAAACATTTCATTCTAGGATTATCACTTTACCACACCTCCATTAATTTTGCTTAGAATATCTGTGTTGTGCATGAATTCCTTCTCCATGTACTGAGACAGCTTTGCAGCTTTGGTGGTGATTGTTTCTTTGTTTTAGAATGGGATATTATACTAAATATGTCTCTGTTACTCATATATTAAATTGCAGTTCTAAATGAATTCCAGGCTTTATTTGCTTGAATGATGGAGTTGTTGGGTCTCTATTGCGACAGTGAATATATATGTATCAGTATTTAATTTACTTCTACCTCTATATGTGCTTTCTGGAACGTCCTGTGGTGGTTAGCACCACTACAGCGTATTAGAAAGATGGTTTAACACAGTTCTTCAGATTACTAACCAAAGAAATCTGATTGTACTTGATGATTTGAGGGACTGCAGCAATCAACTGATAATCCAATCTTTTGCAAACTTACAGTCATTGCACATGTGCAATTGTTACTAGTATTTGTCAAATAGAAGAAGAGGCAGACTTGCCGATACACAACGCTAAAAATAACCAGTTAACCACTAGAATTGGGACTATCAGAAACTTCATTTATCTAAGACTGTGTAGAGGACGGCGAGGTTGGGACGGCGTCAGAGAAACCTTACCTCCACGGCGACGCAGGAGTAGAGGACGGCGAGGTTGGGACGGCGTCGCGGCTTGCTGGGGGCGGGGCGCAGGCGTAGAGGATGGCGCGTGTCGCGGCTTGCTGGGGCGGGGCGCAGGCGTAGAGGATGGCGTCGCGGCTCTTCTGCGGCGGGGCTCCTCTGCGAGCGGCGGCGGGGCGCAGGCGTAGAGGATGGCGTCGCGCGCGGCTCTTCTGCGGCGCGGCTCGTCTGCGAGCGGCGGCGGGGCTCCTCTGCAATGTGGCGGCGGGGCTCCTCCTCTGCAACCTCTGCGCCGGGGCTTCTCTGCGACGCGGCGGCGCGGCTCCTCTGCGCCGGGCTTCGACACGGCGGCGCTAGGGATCTGGATCGATGGGGAAGTGGCTGGTCGTCGATCTGGCCGGTTAGGGGAGAAGGCGGGCGCCCGTGGCTGTTGGCTATGAAGCATATTAGTCGTAGCGCACGGAGGGACGGTGCGCTACGGGTAATATTACCCGTAGCGCACGGGGGTGGTGATGCGCTACGGCTAATGATAGTACAGTTTAAAAACAAATAAACCAGTGTAAGACACAACCTTCTGTCTACCCTAGTGGCTTCGGCCAGCCTGCCTGTTCTAGAGCTAGGAGTTCCAGGTTCGAGTCCTGGAACCAAATTTTTTGTTGTTTTATTTTTTAGTTAACTTTTTAGCATGCTATTACATTATAATATATTATAATATATATTATAAAGTAAATAAGCACAAATAATATTTTTATATCATGCCAAAAATACAAAAGTGATTGATAAATGATACAAAATATGAACCAAATTTTTTGTTGTTTTATTTTTTAGTTAACTTTTTAGCATGTTATTACATTATAATATATTATAATATATATTATAAAGTAAATAAGCACAAATAATATTTTTATATCATGCCAAAAATACAAAAGTGATTGATGAATGATACAAAATATGAGTTACATGTCTAGTTTGGTTTCATTTTTTTAATTGACTTTTTAGCATGTTATTACATTATAATATATTATAATATATATTATAAAGTAAATAAGCACACATAACATTTTTGTATCATGCCAAAAATACAAAAGTGATTGATAAATGATACAAAATATGAGTTACATGTCTAGTTTGGTCCAAAAATGGATAAGTGATACATAATAATAATATGCCCACACACACGGTCAAGCTTGCTACCGTTTCACAATCTTTTTGCCCTTCTTTGTCAATGTTGAATAATTAAGCCCCGGAACCGCGAGACTTCTTCTCTTGAACGGTAGACCTTTAGGTTGGGTGGTCCGGCTTCTTCTTGTTGTGTATGGTTCATTGGCATCGCTTTCATCTTCCATCTTCGGGTCACCGTACATGTCAAAGTCTTGCTCGTTGGCGACTCCATCCATTTCGATGATGTTCCTTTTGCCTCTTCTCACGACAACCCGGGTAGGCTTTGGCGGGTCGGTAATGAAGAAGCATTGGTCCACTTGGCTTGCCAGTACCCATGGCTCATTTTTAGCGGTGACGTTTGCGCCGGCAGTCTTGGATTTGGCTTCGGGTATAACCATGGTGGTGAAATACCGGTCTTCTTTTACGACGTTTTTGGCCCATCTAACACGAAACATCGGCACCTTCTCCCCAGCGTAGCTCAGCTCCCAGATCTCCTCGATCCTTCCGTAGTATCTTTGCTTGACATCACCGGTGTAGGCTTCCATCATTACCCCTGAGTTCTGGTAATCGCAATTACTGTCCTTTTCCTCAGTGTAAAATGTGTAGCCATTGATATCATATGCCTGATAGGTCATTAGGCAGTGTTCAGCTCCCTGTGACAAGGCGAATATGAGTTTTTCTTCCTCGGAAGATTGCATTGGTGGGGGATTAGCTAGAAGCTTGTCCTTGAACCAACGCGTGAAATTGGAGTTGTGCTCATTGATTATTGCTCCTTCTGTCCTCTGCTCGCCCCTGTCACTATACTTATTCGCAATAAAGCTTTTGTGCTCTTCTACCCAAGGGTCGATCAGTTGCATGTGCTGTAGCGCGACTAGGTTTGCTCTATCAAAGTCGGCGCGTCGACCAGTGAAGTCGATATGCATTTCATGACGACCCTCGCGGTGACCCCATCCATCGATCCTGTCAAGGTGCTTGTTGACGGGCAGACCAACAGGGTTTTCGATGTTAAGATAATTCGTGCAGAAGGAGATGCACTCTTCGGTCAGGAAGCCCTTGGCTATGCTTCCATCGGGACGTGATCTATTGCGAACGTATCCTTTGATGACACCATTCATCCTTTCAAACGGCATCATGCTGTGCAGGAACATCGGCCCGAGTTGGACGATATCCTCCACGATATGGACGAGCAGATGTACCATAATATCAAAGAATGCGGGCGGGAAGTACATCTCTAGCTCGCATAGAATCTCCACGATCTCTTCCTGTAGCCTGTGAAGTTTCCTCAGGCTAATTGACTTCCGAAAGATGACGTCGAAAAAGTTGCAGAGGCCAAACAACATTTTGCGGACGTGCTCGTCCATTATTCCTCGAATTGCAACCGGAAGTATCTGCGTCATCAGCACGTGACAGTTGTGAGACTTCATCCCGCTGAACTTCTGCTTCGCTTTGTCTAGGTATCTACTTATCTTGCCCGAGTAACCGTAGGGAACTTTGACTCCTAGGAGGCAGTTGAAAAACTGCTCGATCTCCTGAGGACTTAGAGTGAAGCACGAAGCGGGGCAGTGATACTCGTTCCTCTTGGCCCTTTTTCCCTTGCGACGACCTTCGGTCTCCTCATCATCATCGTCATCATCATCAGATCGTCCTAAGTGAAGGTCTTCCTTGATCTTCATAAATGCCAAGTCATGCCTTGCTTTCGGTCCGTCTTTGGTCCTATCAGGCATGTTGAGAAGGGTGCCAAGCAGACTCTCGCACACTTTTTTTGTGATATGCATGACATCAAGGCTATGGGGCATGCGGAGGATCTTCCAGTAAGGCAGATCCCAGAAAACAGACCTCCTTTTCCATACCTTCAGGAGCGGCTTGGGCGTCTTTCGCTTCTTTCCCGGTGCAGGGCACTCTGGCCAACTTGTCAACAACTCATCGATTTCGTCGCCGCTCCTTAGACATGGGGGATCTCGGATCTCAATTTTACCATTGAACAGATCTTTGCGTTTTCTCCATGGGTCATCCTTGCGAAGCCACCTTCGATGCCCAAGGAACACGGTCTTCGAAGAACCGGGATCTTTCTGTAGCTGGTGATATGTTGTGTCATCCATGCACCGAATACAGGCACAATATCCGTGGACCACCTGCCCCGAGACATATCCGCAACCGAGATAGTCATGCACCGTCGTGACCAACGCGGCTCTCATAGGAAAATAATCTTGTGCGACGGCGTCCCATGTATTGGGTGGTGTGTCCCATAACGTGGCTACTTCGTCTGTCAGCAGACCGAGATACAGTTGGATGTCATTTCCCGGTTGTTTTGGACCTTGAATTAGCATAGTCATTTGTATGTACCTCCTCTTCATGCACAGCCAGGGGGGTAGGTTGTACATCCATACAAATACGGGCCAGGTGCTATGGGTGCTGCTCTGGCTGCCAAACGGATTGAGTCCATCGGTGCTCACACCCAACCTGACGTTCCTTGGATCATTACCAAATTCTGGGCACTCGATGTCCAATGCCTTCCACTGGCTAGCATCTGAAGGGTGTCTCAGTATCATGTCCTCCTGATCATCATCGTCATCATCTTTTGGCTTCTTCCTTTCCGCGTGCCAGCGCATAAGCTTTGCTTCCTTAGGGTCTGCGAAATATCGCTGTAGACGAGGAGTGATCGGAAAGTACCATACTACCTTTCGAGGAGCTTTCTTCCCACTCTTGTATCGAGATGCGCCGCACACCGGACATGTGTTTCTCTCCGCATCTTCTCGCCGATAAATGATGCAATCATTAATGCAAGCATGGTATCTCACGTGAGGTAAATCAAGAGGGCACACGATTTTCTTGGCCTCCTCGATACTAGTTGGACACTTGTTCCCCTCGGGAAGACGCTCCTGCCAGAATGCCATGTTTTCGTCAAAGCTTTTGTCGGTCCATTTGTGTCTTGCCTTCATCTGCAGTGCCCTGAGCGTGACATCCAAACGTGTATCCCCGGGCCCGCATCCTGCATACAATGGAGTAACCGCGTCCTTCTCTAGGCTCGCCAACTTGGCTTTCTCTCTAGCGGCATCCCGCGCGTTGCTTGTCGGCTTGAGAAGTAGTGCTTGAACGTAAGGGTTCTGCACCTAGCTACCTGACGGTGTTCCATCTGCTCCGGCATCTTGATCTTCTTCACCATGTCCGGCATCTTGATCTTCTTCACCATGTCCGGCATCTTGATCTTCTCCACCATGTCCGGCATCTTGATCTTCTCCACCATGTCCGGCATCTTCTCCGCCTTCATCATGACCGGGAAAATCTTCGTCACCACCATGCCCTTCCTCATCATTTCCCATCGCCGCTCCATGGACGTTGTCATCATCTTCGTCACTTATCCACCGAGTGTAGCCATCCATGAAACCGCGAGAGAGCAGGTGGCTCTGCAGTTGCCCAGAATAAGGGTCGATATAGCACTTCAGTTTGCATTTGTGACACGGACACTTTATCTCCGTCTGGTTATTTCGAATCATGTCGTGCGTCGCGGCTTTCATATATCTTGCCACTGTGCCTTCATTCATCGACCGGACCATGGTTGCCTGGTATACATATATATAGAGCAAGAGAATATCTTAGAACCGGCCAAATACACACATAGTCATCCAAAAATTTCGGCATGACCTTGCCTAAAAATGGACCTATCCGTGGTGCCAAAATATACCGAAATGGAAGTAAATCAACATTTTGGCATAACAACATTGGCACCATCGGTAAATCATCATATTTGGATCCAAACAAATAAGAATTCATACATACAAACGTGTTCCGATGCTACACAAGCATGCATACATACAAACAACAATGACACACCTACAAGCATACATACACCGATGCCACACACCGATGTCCTCATGCATATTACTCACCTATTATAGACGATACCGCGACACGAGAGAACGAGAGTGTGTGTGTGCATGAGATAGTAATAAAGTGATATCTAAAGGTTAGTAGACATTGCACTCATATATCTACCAACCAAAGTAGCTTTAATAAGCTAAAATAGATGGAAGATTGATGAAATTAGGTTGGGGAGGAGGAGGGGGACGACCAGATCTACTTGTGAATGGAGGGGGAAGAAGGGGGGCAATGATTGGAGCTAGGTGGCTTCATGCCTTAAAAATAAGCATCCCAGGTTACCCGTAGCGCATTGTATAGGCATGCGCTGCGGGTAGAGAACTTACCCGTAGCGCATGCCTATACAATGCGCTACGGGTAACCTGGGATTATGCCTATATGTCCCTCCTAACCTTACCCGTAGCGCACCTCTCGTGAATGCGCTACGGGTAACACTAACTACCCGTAGCGCATTCACGAGACGTGCGCTACGGGTAAGGTTAGGAAAAACAGCCGTCTAGGTCTACGAATAGCCGTAGCACACGCTTAGCTCTGGTGCGCTGCGGGTAATGTGTATAGCAGCAGCGCACTCTGCAGGGTGCGCTACGGCTAAATAGCCACAGCGCACCACTTACTCTATGCGCTACGGGTAAGTCCTCCACCTATAGCTGTTTTCCTAGTAGTGTAAAGGGTGTCCTTTAGTCCCGGTTTGAGCCACGAGCCGGGACTAAAGGCCCAAAGGCATTAGTCCCGGTTGGTGGCGTAAACCGGGACCAAAGGGCCCATTTGAACCGGGACTAATGCCCCCTGGCCCACATTTTCAAATGAATCGGGACTGATGACCCCTTTAGCCGCGGACCGAATACGTTGGGGACTAATGGGGGCGAATGGAAGCCCTTTTTTCTACTAGTGAAAGAAGCTGTGAAAATATATCACCAACGAACAATTGTCTTTTGCTCAAATGAAAAAAGATGTGAGTGGAAAATGTTTTTGTGTTATTATAGTTTTTCTCTGTTGCAACATTCAAAGTAACCAAGACTGAGAAAAATTTGAGACTGTTTTGGTGCGTCTTCTCTAGGCAAAGATTTATTTGTGCTTATTTTTTAGGTTTCTTGTCCGGGCATAGATCTATTTGTGTCAGAATTCAAAGTGTCATCACTTCTTCGTTCTTGGGAAGGAGATGCTTGGCTAAGTAGTTCACACAATTACCTCTTTATTTGCCGTGGTGTGCTTGACGAGCAAGAGTTTATTTCCGTTTAAATCCACAAAAAGATATATCGAAATAAATATATTTCATACTAAACTTTTTTACTTCTTTTGAATATGAGCTTATGATAATATAATCTTAATTATTATAATTTAGTTTTAAGTGGAACACATAGCTAAACAAATAATATTGTTTCGTAACATAACGCGTTGTGTTTTTTGTTTATAGTCATAAGATCTCAAATTATGTTTTTATCTGCTCAATTTAAACCCTGCGATGTAATAGAAGTTCTCAGTGAACTATTTATCACAATGGAATAAAATTATATAGTCTATGCATGTTTATTGGCTATGCATCTGTGTTCCTGCATATGTTTTACTATCCGGAAATATCATGATAGAGATATGTAAAGCTTAAATAAAAAATATCTTAGTAGTGATTCCATGGTAGTAATAGATAAGTATAATTATAGAAGCTTGTAGAGTATAAATTGAACCATTTACAAACCTTTTTGTGAGTCAGGTTCACTAGTTTATTGATAGCATATGCATGTTCTAAAATTTGTATTGAAATAGCATATCATATAGCAATCTTAGTTGTAAATGATTTCGATTGACAAGGGTTTTCCTATCATTTTGCAGAGGTTGCACATGTGGCATATAGTGGAAAAGCTGTCTGAAAAGATCTGTCCATTAACTCGAGAACAACCTCAATTTTAGAAGAGCATGTACTTTTGTGTTCGCGGTTCAGAAACTAGGGCTGAGTTTGAGCCACATACTCACAATGAAAGTCCAATGTTACAAATTTTGGGTTGAGGTGAATTAATGAATGGTCGAGGTTTAGCATTCGAGTTAAATGGATACCCTCCCACCTTATGAAAATTTCTTTGACAGGCATTCTCAGAACACTTCAAGGTCGTAAAGTGCAAATTCCATTTTTTAAAACCGTTTTATTCACTAAAGGCTTGCTTTTATTGAGTTTGGCTTAGGTTTGACATATCTTTGGAATTCCAATGTCAAGAGGAAATCATGGCAGATAATAGATGCATACATACCATCCAATTATTGACCACGATAAACATGGAGACACAAGGTAGCGAGGTATTCACATATGAGGTGTTTGAGAAATTTTAGCAACAAATAGTTATCAGAGGTTCAGACACTTACCCAAGGTGACTGGTCAAAATTGTGAGCCTCCGAGGAAGGTCTGGTAAGGTTAGTGAATTTTGCTATGACACGATGACCACCGTGGCAAATTATCCGTCTAAATTAGTTGCTTGTTGCCATATTCAAGTGTTGCGGACTAAAACCAAAATGATTTCTAAGTTAATTGCTACCTTACAAAAATATTGCAATATAGGTGCAAAAGGTGAGAAGAAGGAAACCATATGACTATCAATAAATTTTTATGCGGGGCCCAAAGTGTTTATGATGAATGAGGGAACCTACTGGAAGAGAAGCCCACCAGTAGAATGGATGTGGCCACAAGAAAGAAGATTTTGACTATAGGCTATAGGACCATAAAACTTTTTGTGCAATATCTTTGGACTTGGTCATGAATAGTGCGTAACTAGTAACTAAAAAAGATAGTCTAAAAGACTTATTTCGAAGATTGTTAGGATGAAGTCAAACAAATATATATAACTTGCATGTACCATATAAATTTAAGCTCCATTTCCTAAGGTGCCAATGGAGGATAAGAACGGTATCCACACACATTACCTCTCACCCATGCCCTAAGTAGGCAGTGTGACTTGCTAGCATGTATATAACTTGTTGCCGATTTGCTTTTGGTAGTCCATCATCACTAGAAAATTTAGAAGTAGAGTAGATCCAAGGGCAAACCTAATGGATTTACCGGTCTGAAGCAAACTTGTTACAACAACCTATCCACACATGTCAACCTACCTAGTGCGCCTTCATACACAGTAAAATCCTGTAACCGAAATTCAGCTTCTTGTGCAATTAAGCTTACAAGATAAAAAAAATTCTACTATGTGTCAACATTTATGTTTATGATGGGTCCCTTGAACCAGAACCGAGCATGGAACACCCATGCGGTGATGCTGAGGATGAGCACACCACCGACGGCCACCGGTGTGTAGTTGAAATCATCTTTTGCTATTGGATACGCCACCGGCAATGAGAAGAGCACTGTGACAAAGGCAACCCATAGGACGGCTGCCCAGCCAATGACGACCCCATACCTGCCAAGATGAAATGGCCCTGGGGCAAACGCCTTGCGAGCTGTTGTCACCCGGAAGAAGATGGGAAGTGCATAGGAGATGTACAGCCCCAATGTTGCGATTGACACCATCGCCTGGAACGCCACTTGGCTCCCCAATGACTACACATGCAAATACACAATGCAAGAAAACGAGATATCAGTTACTCGAGGCACTATGACCGCCACACTGTACTATGTCATTGGCATTATAAGGTGATTGTGCTCTCTAAATGCGTACCGTAAGGGCCATGGCAAATGCTACCAATATAGAGAGCCATACAACATTCAAAGGCACCTCGTGCTTGCTCACCCGGTACCAGACATGGGAGTATGGCATGGCCCCATCTCTGGAGAAGGCATATCCCATCCTACAACAAAACGGAGAGACAACAGATTACGAAACCACAACAAAAATTTAACAAGTTATATCACATTGTGTTTTTATAAATGTGATAAAATTTCATCGACCAACCTTGAATTGCTAGTGATACACGCGACACCGCAGAGGAATATGGCAACAGCAACGACACCGAGGCAAACAAGACCGCCAATGCCGCTGCCGTACCTTGACTGGAATGTGGTGTAGAGAGCTTGGGCAATGGCATACCCACCGGCGTCATTGTCTGTGCTTAGCAGGTAAGGTATGTCTGTCACGATTGATGTCAGCGCCACTAGGTAAATCCACCCAAAGATGGACGAAAGAGCCACCGCAGTGATGAGCCCGATCGGGCCACTCTTGTCCGCGTTCTTTGTTTCTTCAGTCTGCACATATGTAAGGGCAAGAACATCATCAATTGATCACCAGGTCTTTCAGTTGCACTCCATATGTAAGTAATAGAAGTTTATGTGGGAATAAATTAACATTATTATGATGTACCATGTGAGCAGATGTATCATAGCCGATCATGGAGTACTGGCTCATCAGCAGCCCCACGGCTAGAATATAAGCCTTGCCATGGATCCCCATGCCGTTGTCCGTGTTGAAGTGCGTAAAAATGAACTTGGTGTTTGTTCTTTCCTTGGCAACAGATGGAATCAAGATTACCAGCACAAAGACACCTACAATTGCTCAGAGTGCAAACATACCAAGTAAATGAAAACAAAATAAATTATGCGTACTTGCTGCCAAAGTGCCAATAGTATGAGTACGTACATATCCAAATAAATTTGCTTGTGGAAAAAAAATACCTGCAATATTCCAGAAAGCGCCTAGTTGCCCAAACCAGGAAAGCCAGTGGATGGGGAGGCTGTTGATTAGGCCATGAAGCAGCAGGATGAACCCGTAGATGGCCAAGACGACATACTTGGAGGCGAGGTAGCCGCCGCCGTTAGCACCGCCGGTGGCAAGCAAGATGATCACCTGGATAAGCTGTGCCAACGAGAAGTCTACGCTCGTAGTTGTGGCCCACTAGGACGGTCAAAACAAGAGGCTAAGGCTGTCAGCGACGTGCCATATATTATCTAATCTAATCTTTTTAAGCTTGCACGACTTCAGTGCATCTCCCAATTGCGTAGAAGATTGACACTGACGTCTGACGGTCACAACTCTGAACAGGAATAATTCAGGACTTCCAGTAGCTAAGGTAATTGGAGTAATTTTTTACTTCTAAACATAGGAGTACTTTTCAAGCACCAGCCAACAAATCACAAATGCAGAAATACTCAAGAAGTCAAGAAGTTAAAGTACCTGTCCAACGATGTTGAACCTGAAAAACAGAGCACAGATTAAACTTAATTAGAGACCGAGAACTAGTCGTACGTTCTACTTTGTGAAAGTAACGTAGAGAGATTAGTAGTCGCGCTTTTATTGCATGACTGCATTTTCTACAAAACGATCGATCTTAGCTGCATTGTAGATATTTAATCTCAACAAAATCCTTAGAAATGGTCAGCAAATCCCCAAGCAGAACAGGGTATCCAAATAGTTAAGCATGGCGCTAAGTAATCAAGCATTCGGTTTTCTTAGATGTCTATTTTTATAGTCATGAAGCTCATAATTAAGCATGAAAGCTTGTGGCCAATCGAGAGAGATTATCTAAGTAGTAGCAGTATCTACTTACCAGCCGGTGACCCAGGATGCAAGAGGCGCCCACTTCTTGCCGGCGAGCTTGGCGCTCCAGTAGTAGAGCCCGCCTGAGGTCGGGTAGGCGGAGCAGATCTCCGCCATGGATAGGGCGACGCAGGCGTTGAAGGAGGACACCACCAGCCACCCCAGCGTCATGGACGCCGGCCCGCCGTACCGGAGACCCGTGTTGTACGTGGACGTGACGCCCGTCAGCACGGAGATGATAGAGAAGGAGAAGGCGAAGTTGGACACCACGCTGAGGCCGCGCTTCAGCTCCTGCTTGTATCCCAGCTGGTGCAGCCGGGCTCGGTCCGCGTCGGCCGTGTCGCCGGCGACGGCCACCGCGATGGAGGGCGACGACATGGCCATCGATCGATCTCCCCCGATTCCTCTGCTTTGTGTACGCGTGGCCGCAGGTTGCTACTTCCTTTTTCTGATATATGCAGGTTCCTACTGCTTATACTAGCTAGTACTAGTACTAGTATGTAGGGAAGCTGGGAGGATCCACGGTTGCGGCGCTGTTCCGGCAGCAAAAGCAAAGCATGCAGGAGTTCTTATACTGCTTCCTACTACAGAAGTTCCGTGGTGTGATTCAGTGTGTGTGACCCAAGGGCAATCTATTCAACGTGCTAGTACCATTTTTAAGTGGAAATAAATTTGACAACTACCTCCCCATACCAAAAATGCAAGTCTACGTATATGTGGATGTCCCGGGCTTATCGTAGCCATCCAATCAATGCGTTGAGATTCGTGCAACAGTTTAGCATTTAGAAGAAACCACCCCGAACTTGAACTTTTTCGTGTGAGTGAGCCTCTTTCCTTTCACGTAACATACCCCTGGTTAGTACTACAGAAATTTAGAACAGTTAGTCAGAGATGAAGTTAATAAAATCATTACAGAATTAGTACCGTATTAGGTACAATTAGTACATTATGCTTCAGTAATGTAGCCAGCTACGGTAAGTCGGGAAGGAATAAGGAGAAATCAGGATCAAATGATCGTTGTGGAGAAAAAAAAGTGTAGATTGGGATGAAACAAGAACATTTTGGATCTGGTATCTACAGTACCTCATCGGTTGGGATTTGGGGGAAACTAGAAGAAGATTTTGGATCCGCTAACTACAACACCACATTGTTGTGGAGAAACAAAAGCACGGCCAAAAAGAGGATAAAAATTGTTGGGAGGAAACGGAGGAATCAAAGGGAAAACAAATCAAGAACTCAATCAAGCGGAGGAATCAACACATCCGCCGATCACCGCCTCGTATCCTCAATCCAGCCGCCGGTCGCCTTCTTGTCTTCTCAATCCCGCGCGGACGACGCTCGGGACGATGGGGGCGGGGGCGCCGGTAGAGCTCCAGCCTGGTGGCCATGGACGGGACGGACAAGCTCTGGTACAGCACCTGGTACGGCTCATCAAGAACCGCAGCGGCGCAGCGTGTTGTGGTGAAGGGCGGCGGCATGAATGGATAAAGGAGATTGGTATGTCTATAGGAGCGCGAATATGGACATGTACGGGATGAAAATGCAAAGCGGCAACACGAATCTTAACACTACCTGTACCGTCGGATAAGACGGGGACGTCCACGACTATGTAGAATCGCTGCGTTCCTCCCCATACCGCTCCCTCTCGCGCTCTCGGGGGCGTAAACTAAAATAATTAACATCTCACGCGTAGTGGAACTCCATTAGTTGCTCTTCAACTTCTGGTATTTTCCTCTTCTTCCCCGCTCCCCTGCTCCCGCCCCTCGCAGCGTTGACCCGCCGACCCCCCCCCCCCCCCTCTCCCCCTTCTCTGGCGGCCTCGCTAGCCAAAGTGACTGGGAGAGGGGCGGTCGCTGATATGTCTCAATCATATCTATAATTTTTGATGCTCCATGCTTGTTTATACACCATTTGCTTTGTGTTTTATGACACTTCGTGGCGTTTTTATCCATTTTCTGGAACTAACCTATTAACAAGATGCCACAGTGCCAGTTCCCTGTTTTCTGCTATTTTTGTGTTTCAGAAAAGTTATACAGAAAATATTCTCGGAATTGGACGAACCAAAAGCCGAACCTCCTATTTTTACCGAAGCTTCGCGAAGACCGAAGATGAGACGGAGGGAGGCCAGGAGCCAGGCTCACCACAGGGGGGCGCGGCCCAGCCTCTAGCCGCACCACCCCATGGTGAGGCCAGGTGGCCCACCCCCTGACGCTGCCCTTTCGCCTATAAAGTCTCCTTGACGGGAAAAACCTAAGGAACGGATCGCTTTTCCTCGAAACATACTGCAAGCCGCCGTCGTCGTCGAAGCGAGATTAGGAGGATCCAGGAGCTCTTCCCGGCACCCTACCGGAGAGGGGAATCCCTGCCGAAGGCCTTCTCCACCACCATGGTCGCCTCCGGAGTGATGTGTGAGTAGTCTACCTTGGACTACGGGTCCATAACAGTAGCTAGATGGTTGTCTCCTCCATCATGTGCTTCATGTTTAGATCTTGTGAGCTGTCCTACATGATCAAGATCATCTTTATGTAATCATACATGTTGTGTTTGTTGGGATCCGATGAGTATTGGTACTATGTTAAGTTGATATGCTGAATCATATATCTTATGTTATCTCTATGTTGTTTATGATCTTGCATGCTTTCCGTTGCTAGTAGATATCTTGGCCGAGTAGATGCTAGTGACTCCAAGAGGGGGTATTTATGCTCGATAGTTGGGTTCATGCCTCTATTTAATCTGGAGGAGTGACAGAAACCTCTAAGGTTGTAGATGTGATGTTGCCACTAGGGAGAAAACAACATTCTTGTGTCCAAGGACATTTGCTTTAATTACTTTACGCACTTTGCTTAATGCAGTTATCCGTTGTTCGCAACTTAATACTCAAGGGATACTCGGACGACTCCCCGCGAGTGGATTATTAGTCATAGATGCAGTTGGATTACAGTCTATGTATTTTGTCGTAATGCCTAGAGTGAATCTCGTAGTGATCCTCATGACATATGTATGTTATCTTTATTCTACCAATTGCCCAACTTTAATTTGTTTACCCAGCATGTTGTTATTTATCTTATGGAGAGACACCACTAGTGAACTGTGGACCCCGGTCCAATTTCCTTTACATTGCTACACCATTTTACCTTACTCGTACTGTTTACTTTCTTGCATACTATTATCCTTTTACCACTCGATACGCTCAATCCTTTGTTTACAGCAAACCAGTAAGATTGACAACCTCATCGTAAGTTGGGAGCAAAGTTCTTGGTTGTGTTGTGTGTAGGTTTCACGTTGCTGCTAGGTAAAGACACACCAACAATATTCCTGGCACCATTGTCTGGAGTGTCACGAAGCTAGCAAGCATCACCTTCTGCAGTTTGGCTTTCTCCTACTGGTTCGATAAACCTTGGTTTCACAACTGAGGGAAGACTTGCTACTGTGCTCGTCATACCTTCCTCTTGGGGGTCCCAACGGGTTGTACTTACACGCCATCAGTCGCCCCCTGATACGTCCATTTTGCATCACTATTTTGTATCATAATTTACTGTTATTCATTGATATATTTCACATTTAGAGATGATATTGATGTTGTTTCCTCTATTTTTACATGTTTGATTATCATTGGAGGATTTACTGCCGGAGTCAGGATTCTGCTGGAAAAAGGACTGTCAAGACACCATATTTCGGAAGATCAGGAAATTCCAGAAAAATACCAGAAAATTATATTTTGCCAGAAGACTGAAGAGGCCAGAAGGAGGAGGCGAGAGGAGCCATAGGGCAGGCATACACACAGGGGCGTGGGCCCACCTCTGGCCGCGCTGGCCTGTTGTGTGGCCGCCCTGGCCCACTTCTGCCATCGCCCCTTCGCGTATTTTATCGTCCTCGAAAATCTAAGTCAAGGAGGGGCTCAGAGATAGACACCGCCGCCTCTGTGGGGCGGAAAACACCAGAGAGAGAAAAGCTCTCCGGCAGGCAGAAATCTGTTGGGGAAATTCCTTCCCGGAGAGGGGAGATCGTCACCATCGTCATCATCATTGCACCGGACTTCATCGGGATCATCATCACCATCATCCTCATCACCAGTACCTTCATCTTCACCATCACCACGCCGTCCCGCTGTAATATCTTGAGTTGAATCTTGTCAAATTCTTAGGGGAAACTTTCTCGGTGTTGATTACTCTTATGGTTGATGCTATTGAGTGGAACCGTTGAATTAAGGTTTATGTTCAGATTGTTATTTACCATTATTTCACCTCTGATCATGATCCATATGATGTCTTGTGAGTAGTTCGTTTAGTTCTTGAGGACATGGGAGAAGTCAAGTTGTTAGTAGTGGAATTATGTTGAGTAATATTTAATGGTTTGATATTTATTTGTTGTGGTGCTATTTCACTAGGGGTGTCATGTGAACGTCGACTACATGATACTTCACCATTTATGGGCCTAGTGAGATGCATTATGTATTTGGCTACTGATACGTCTCAAACGTATCTATAATTTTTGATGCTCCATGCTTGTTTTTACACCATTTGCCTATTGTTTTGTTACACTTAGTGGCACTTTTATGCATTTTCCGGAACTAACCTATTAACGAGTTGCCACAATGCCAGTTCCCTGTTTTCTGCTATTTTTGTGTTTCAGAGTGATACACAGGAAATATTCTCGGAATTGGACGAAACAAGTTCCTGAAGTCTTATTTTACCCGGAAGCTTCCAGAGATCCGAAGGAGAGCCGGAGGGGGGCCACCAGGGCCCCACACGCAGGGGTGGCGCGGCCAGGCCCCTGGCCGCGCGGTCCCCACGTGAGGGCACCTGGCTCCCTCTCTGACATCGCCCCTTCGCCTATAAAGACCCCCCGACGGAAAAAACCTAAGGACCCGATCAATTTTCCAGAACACATCGCGATCCGCCGCCACCGTCGACCCGAAGATCGGGAGGGTCCAGAAGCTCTTCCCGGCACCCTGCCGGAGAGGGGAATCGCCACCGGAGGTCTTCTTCATCGCCATGCTTGCCTCCAGAGCGATGAGTGAGTAGTCTACCTTGGACTATGGGTCCATAGCAGTAGCTAGATGGTTGTCTTCTCCACCATGTGCTTCATGTTTAGATCTCATGAGCTGCCCTACATGATTGAGATCACCGTTATGTAATTCTACATGTTTGGTTTGTTGGGATCCGATGAATATTGGTGTTTATGATTAAGTTGCTGTACTGAATTATATCTTTTGTTATCTCTATGTTGTTTATGATCTTGCATGCTCTCCGTTGTTAGTAGCTATCTTGGCCGAGTAGTTGCTAGTGACTCCAAGAGGGGGTATTTATGCTCGATAGTGGGTTCATGCCTCTATTTCATCTAGGGGAGTGACAGAAACCTCTAAGGTGGTAGATGTGCTGTTGCTACTAGGGAGAAAACAACATTCATATGCTCAAGGGCATATGCTTTGTTTACATTACACACTTTGCTTAATGCAATTATCTGTTGTTTGCAACTTAATACTTCTAGGGTGTTCAGATTGATATCCCAGGGAGTGGATTATTAGTCATAGATGCAGTTGGATGGCGGTCTATGTATTTTGTTGTAATGCCCAGAGTAAATCTCATAGTGATCTTCTTGACATATCACGTTTATCTTCATTCTATCAATTGCCCAACTGTAATTTGTTTACCCAGCATGTGTTATTTTATCTATGGAGAGACACCACTGGTGAACTGTGGACCCCGGTCCTATTTCCATCATATTGCTATCACCTGTTTACTTTACTCGCACTGTTTACTTTACTCGCACTGTTTACTTTACTTGCATACTATATTGTTTTCCACTCGATACACTCATAACCTTTGTTTCAAGCAAACCGGTGAGATTGACAACCTGCTGCGTGTGGTGGTGTGTAGTTGACGTGGGAGCAGACTGTCCTTGTGCGTGGTGGATAACCAGCCCGTTGGGAACCCCAAGAGGAAGGTATGATGAATATAGCGGCGAGTTTTCCCTCAGTTAAGATACCAAGGTTTATCGATCGGGAGAGGAGAGACAATGACGACTGAAGGTGATGCGGAACCTGCACACACACAAATAAATACTTTGTTCCCAACTTGCGATGAGGTTTTCAATCTCACCGGTTTGCTTGAAACAAAGGTTATGAGCGTATCGAGTGGAAAACAATATAGTATGCGAGTAAAGTAAACAGTACGAGTAAAGTAAACAGGTGATAGCAATATGATGGAAATAGGACCGGGGTCCACAGTTCACTAGTGGTGTCTCTCCATAGATAAAATAACACATGCTGGGTAAACAAATTACAGTTGGGCAATTGATAGAATAAAGATAAACGTGATATGTCAAGAAGATCACTATGAGATTTACTCTGGGCATTACAACAAAATACATAGACCGCCATCCAACTGCATCTATGACTAATAATCCACTCCCGGGGATATCAATCCGAACACCCTAGAAGTATTAAGTTGCGAACAACAGATAATTGCATTAAGCAAAGTGTGTAATGTAAACAAAGTATATGCCCTTGAGCATATGAATGTTGTTTTCTCCCTAGTAGCAACAGCACATCTACCACCTTAGAGGTTTCTGTCACTCCCCCAGGTGAAATAGAGGCATGAACCCACTATCGAGCATAAATACCCCCTCTTGGAGTCACTAGCAACTACTCGGCCAAGATAGCTACTAACAACGGAGAGCATGCAAGATCATAAACAAGATAGAGATAAGAAAATATAATATTCAGTACAGCAACTTAATCATAAACACCAATATTCATCGGATCCCAACAAACCAAACATGTAGAATTACATAACAGTGATCTCAATCATGTAGGGCAGCTCATGAGATCTAAACATGAAGCACATAGTGGAGGAGACAACCATCTAGCTACTGCTATGGACCCATAGTCCAAGGTAGACTACTCACTCATCGCTCCGGAGGCAAGCATGGCGATGAAGAAGACCTCCGGTGGCGATTCCCCTCTCCGGCAGGGTGCCGGGAAGAGCTTCTGGACCCTCCCGATCTTCGGGTCGACGGCGGCGGCGGATCGCGATGTGTTCTGGAAATCTGATCGGGTCCTTAGGTTTTTTCCGTCGGGGGGTCTTTATAGGCGAAGGGGCGATGTCAGAGGTGGGGCCAGGTGGCCTCACACCACGGTGGCGCGGGCCAGGGGCTGGCTGCGCCACCTGTGCGTGTGGGCCCCTGGTGGCCCACCTCCTACTCCTCTTCGGATCTCTGGAAGCTTCCGGGTAAAATAAGACTTCAGGAACTTGTTTCGTCCAATTTCGAGAATATTTCCTGTGTATCACTCTGAAACACAAAAACAACAGAAAACAGGAAACTGGCACTGTGGCAACTTGTTAATAGGTTAGTTCCGGAAAATGCATAAAAGTGCCACTAAGTGTAACGAAACAATAGGCAAATGGTGTAAAAACAAGCATGGAGCATCAAAAATTATAGATACGTTTGAGACGTATCAAGCATCCCCAAGCTTAACTCCTGCTCGTCCTCGAGTAGGTAAGTGATAACAAAAGAATAATTTTTGAGGTGACATGCACCTACACAATCTTGATCATATATGTAAGCATTGGTGAGCTGGGATCAATAGAACTTAAAATATGGGCATGAAGATATAATCATGACAATAAGAACTTAGCAACCATGTTGTAAACATGCAAATGAACACAAACAAAAGATCATGAAAATGAAACAATGAAAGTCAAACGTGTGTTCAAATCATAAGGAAAAACATACAAATGGTTTTCAGCTTGTCCTTCAAAGAGAGCAAAACATAAATGCATAGAACACCTTCAAGTTTAAGAGGGCGACTAGATATAAATAATTTAAGAACAAGTGAAACCAACAATATGAACTTTAGGACAATGCATATCACACTAAGAATGACAACTATGCTCTCTTAATGGTGCATAAAGAAAGAAGGTGGTGACTCAACATAAAAGTAAAAGAAAGGCCCTTCGCAGAGGGAAGCAGTGATTAAACATGTGCTAGAGCTTTTCATTTGTAAAACAGAGAGATAAAAATTGGTTTTGAGAGGTGGTTGTCTTTGTCAACGACTGGCAATGGGGTTCTTACTATCTTCCATACAAAAACGAAGCAAGTTTTTGAGAGAGAGATTGGCACTTTTGTGCTCTTTTATAAAGCTTGGCACTCCTCCCCACCTTTTTTCATTTCACAAACCATGGCTAACCGATTCCATCGGGTGCCCACCAATATTCACTTTCCATGGAGGAGTGCCTTTTTTTCTTTCTTTTTCTCTTTTTTTTGGAATAAGCAATATGGAAGATAGCAAATCCGACCACTACGTCCCCATGAGCTGAAAACAGTGTCACAAAACGAGAAGTGTTTTGAAGGTTTTTTGAAAGGTAGCACATGAAAATTTTACTTTGGAATGGCTTACAAATACCATGCATAGGAATTTATAGTGGACATAATGGCAAACTTGGCTTTTAGGAGTTGGATGCACGAGTAGAGCTCATACTTAGTACAAGGCGAGGGCTAGCAAAAGACTGGGAGCGACCAACTAAGAGAGCAATAATGGCCATAATCATGCAAAGCGACATTAAAAGAAGCATAAGATGGCATCAAAAGTCAAAAAATAAATGATCATGGAGGCTATTGGTGACTTTGTAAGAGTCTAACATGTGTGAGCATGCGCCAAGTCAATCCAAATAAAGCATCAAGGAGAAAACCAAAATAATGCTTCCATACAATAAAAAACAACGCATGATTTTTTCAAAGGCTCATTAAGCAATCTCAGTTATTTGAGACAAGTCATGCTACAGCAAAACCACTAAGCATACTATCAAAAATACATCAAGCATGACATGAAAAAGCCTAAGCCGCAGTCTACACAAGCTCCTTCTTGTACCACTATTTTGCACAAAGCTTTTTCTCTTTTCCAACACCATTTGAAATTTTTAAAGACACCTCTTTTGATGAAAACCAATGAAGATCAGAGGCAAAAATACACCTTGATGAAAAGATATGACAAGGTCTGAACGCAAATCAAGGCGAAAACGAAAACCAAAAGCAGTAGCAGAAAAAGAAGAACACTCGATAAACGATAAGAGTGAAAAACTGAGTGTTCTTGGCAAATGAAAACAAGCAACTTCTCCAAAGGAAATTTGTTGGGGTCCAACCATTTATTGCAGCAAACAAACAAACTAAACAAACTAAACAAACTAAAAAAACTAAAAAAACTGACGCTCCAAGAAAAACACATAGTGCATGAAGCAATAAAAATATAGTGTTTTGAAAGGTGACCTGATTTTTGCCGATGAAGAAGGGGTGCCTCGGGGGCATCCCCAAGCTTTGACGCTTGTACTTATTGGATATTTCTTGGGGTGATGCATGGGCATCCCCAAGCTTGAGCTTTTGTCCATTCTTCAACTCATCTCATCATTCTCCAATCCCTACACTTGAAAACTTCCTTCATACAAAACTAAACACAATTCTATTAGCAACATTAGTGCAAGCATAACATATAATCAATCCTCTATTTGCTTCAGGTTTTAACTCAAAACCACCACATATATAGCATATACTACTGTAGCAACCTCCCCAAAAGTTCCGTGATCAAAAGAACTCAAAAGAAAGCGATAAAGTGGCAAACACAAATATTGGCAGAAATCTGTCAAAACTGAACAGCTGACAAAGGTTGAATTTTTGAGGGATTTGATGTTGCTCAAATCAAAAAGTGTTAAACTAAGAAAAGTTTGGATATAACCTGGGTCATATGCACAAGAAATCTCAGGTCCAAAAGATAAACATAGAATTTTCACGAATTTTTACGGTGCAGCACCGAAAACAGTTTCAGGACAGCAACATCCCCAAATCTTTACCTCACTCAAATTAGAGGCATCTCTTGGCACAAAAACGAAATAAACAAGATAAGGAGCGGTCATTACAGTAGTAATGACTTCCAAGACTCAAATAAAAGAAAAAGTACTGAAAATAAAACATTGGGTTATCTCCCAAGAGTGCTTTTCTTTAACGCCTTTGAGCTAGGCGCAGAAAATTGCGAATCAAGTAATATCAAGAGATGAAGCATCAAGCTCATAAATTGCTCTAAGAATAGAGTCAAAAAGTAATTTATTTCTTTTCCTAGGGAAGTGTTCCATACCTTTCTTTAGTGGGAATTGATACTTGATAGTTCCTTCCCTCATATCAATGATAGCACCTACAGTTCGAAGAAAGGGTCTTCCCAAAATAATAGGACATGAAGCATGTCATTCAACGTCCATAACAAGAAAATCAACAGGAACAAGGTTATTGTTAACCACAATAAGAACATCATTAATCCTTCCCAAAGGTTTCTTCTTAGCAACATCAGCAATAGGAACATCAAAATAACACTTTTCAAGAGGTGGTAAATCAAGCATGTCATAAATCTTTCTAGGCATGATAGAAATACTAGCACCTAGATCACATAAAGCATGGCAATCAAAACCATTAACATGCATATCAATGATGGGTTCCCAACCATCTTCTAACTTCTTAGGAACAGAGGCTTTTTGCTTCAACTTTTCATCCCTAATCTTTATGAGAGCATTGGTAATATGCTTAGTAAAAGCAATATTTAAAGAACTAGCATTAGGAGTCAAAGCAAGCTTTTGCAAGAACAAAATAACTTCAGATATATTGCAGCCATCAACATCAAAATCATTAAAAGAAGTAGAGCTATCATCTCCCACACTCCGAAAAATTTCAGCACTCTTTTGAGAAAAAGTTTTGGCAGTTTTAGGCTTCTTAACACAAGGAGTGGGAGTTTTCTCTACACCAATCAAAGTAAGAGGATTGCTACCAGTAGGAGAAACATCATTAGAGGTAGTAATGGTACATACCTTCATCTCTCTAGCCATCTCATCTTCTCTTTCCCACCTGGCATGCAATTCCGCTAACAATCTAATATTTTCATCAATTCCAACTTGGATAGCATTAGCGGTAGCAAAAACATTGTTCTCTTTCACATCATTAGGCAACACTTTTAATTTCAGAATTTCAACATCATGAGCAAGGCTATCAACTTTAGAAGCAAGAATATCAATTTTGCCTAACTTTTCCTCAACAGACTTGTTAAAAGCAGTTTGCTTACCGATGAAGTCCTTGAGCATTACGTCAAGCTCGGAGGGCATGGCCCTAGTGTTGTTGTAGGAATTACCATAAGAGTTACCATAACCATTACCATTGGTAGAAGGATACGGCCTATAATTGTTACTAGCAAAATTGTTCCTATAAGCATTGTTGTTAAAATTATTGTTTCTAATGAAATTCACATCAACTTGCTCTTCTTGAGCAACCAGAGAGGCCAAAGGAACATTATTAGGATCAACATGAGTCCTATCATTAGCAAGAATAGCCATAATGGTATCAATCTTATCACTTAAGGAAGAGGTTTCCTCACCAGAATTTACCTTCTTACCTTGTGGAGCTCTCTCGGTGTGCCATTCAGAATAATTTACCATCATGTTGTCGAGTAGCTTTGATGCGGCGCCCAAGGTAAGGGACATAAAAGTGCCTCCAGCAGCTGAATCAAGTAGGTTCCTTGAAGAAAAATTCAGTCCTGCATAAAAAGTTTGGATAATCATCCAAGTAGTCAGTCCATGAGTGGGGCAATTCTTTATCATAGATTTCATTCTTTCCCAAGCTTGAGCAACATGTTCATTATCAAACTGAGTAAACTTCATAATATTGCTACGCAAAGCTATAATCTTAGCAGGAGGATAGTATCTACCAATAAAAGCATCCTTACACTTAGCCCATGAATCAATACTATTCTTAGTCAAAGACAGCAACCAATCTTTAGCTTTTCCTCTCAAGGAAAAAGGAAACAACTTGAGCTTAATAATATCACTATCAACATCCTTATATTTCTGCATCTCACATAGCTCAACAAAATTGTTGAGATGAGCTGCAGCATCTTTAGTACTAGCACCAGAAAATTGCTCTTTCATAACAAGGTTCAATAAAGCAGGATTAATCTCATAAAAGTTTGCAGCAGGAATAGGTGGTGCAATAGGAGTGCAGATAAAATCACTATTGTTTGTGCTAGTAAAGTCACACAACTTGGTGTTTTCAGGATTGGCCATTTCAGCAAAACGAAAGTAAACAAGTAAAAACAACTACTGAGGATTCTAATTTTTTGGGTTTTTGATAAAAAGCAATGCAGGTAAAATAAATAAAGTAAAGCAAAACAATAACAAAGTAATGGATGTGTGTGCGAAGAACTCCCCTCGCAGAAGTCTTCTCTTCCTCCCCGGCAACGGCGCCAGAAAACTAGCTGCTGCGTGTGGTGGTGTGTAGTTGACGTGGGAGCAGACTGTCCTTGTGCGTGGTGGATAACCAGCCCGTTGGGAACCCCAAGAGGAAGGTATGATGAATATAGCGGCGAGTTTTCCCTCAGTTAAGATACCAAGGTTTATCGATCAGGAGAGGAGAGACAATGACGACTGAAGGTGATGCGGAACCTGCACACACACAAACAAATAATTTGTTCCCAACTTGCGATGAGGTTGTCAATCTCACCGGTTTGCTTGAAACAAAGGTTATGAGCGTATCGAGTGGAAAACAATATAGTATGCGAGTAAAGTAAACAGTACGAGTAAAGTAAACAGGTGATAGCAATATGATGGAAATAGGACCGGGGTCCACAGTTCACTAGTGGTGTCTCTCCATAGATAAAATAACACATGCTGGGTAAACAAATTACAGTTGGGCAATTGATAGAATAAAGATAAACGTGATATGTCAAGAAGATCACTATGAGATTTACTCTGGGTATTACAACAAAATACATAGACCGACATCCAACTGCATCTATGACTAATAATCCACTCCCGGGGATATCAATCCGAACACCCTAGAAGTATTAAGTTGCGAACAACAGATAATTGCATTAAGCAAAGTGTGTAATGTAAACAAAGCATATGCCCTTGAGCATATGAATGTTGTTTTCTCCCTAGTAGTAACAGCACATCTACCACCTTAGAGGTTTCTGTCACTCCCCCAGGTGAAATAGAGGCATGCACCCACTATCGAGCATAAATACCCCTCTTGGAGTCACTAGCAACTACTCGGCCAAGATAGCTACTAACAACGGAGAGCATGCAAGATCATAAACAACATAGAGATAACAAAAGATAATATTCAGTACAGCAACTTAATCATAAACACCAATATTCATCGGATCCCAACAAACCAAACATGTAGAATTACATAACGGTGATCTCAATCATGTAGGGCAGCTCATGAGATCTAAACATGAAGCACATAGTGGAGGAGACAACTATCTAGCTACTGCTATGGACCCATAGTCCAAGGTAGACTACTCACTCATCGCTCCGGAGGCAAGCATGGCGATGAAGAAGACCTCCGGTGGCGATTCCCCTCTCCGACAGGGTGCCGGGAAGAGCTTCTGGACCCTCCCGATCTTCGGGTCAACGGCGGCGGCGGATCGCGATGTGTTCTGGAAATCTGATCGGGTCCTTAGGTTTTTTCCGTCGGGGGGTCTTTATAGGCGAAGGGGCGATGTCAGAGGTGGGGCCAGGTGGCCTCACACCACGGTGGCACGGGCCAGGGGCTGGCCGCGCCACCTGTGCGTGTGGGCCCCTCGTGGCCCACCTCCTACTCCTCTTCGGATCTCTGGAAGCTTCCGGGTAAAATAAGACTTCAGGAACTTGTTTTGTCCAATTCCAAGAATATTTCCTGTGTATCACTCTGAAACACAAAAACAGCAGAAAACAGGAAACTGGCACTGTGGCAACTTGTTAATAGGTTAGTTTCGGAAAATGCATAAAAGTGCCACTAAGTGTAACGAAACAATAGGCAAATGGTGTAAAAACAAGCATGGAGCATCAAAAATTATAGATACGTTTGAGACGTATCACAACCTCATCGCAAGTTGGGGACAAAGTATTTGTTTGTGTGTGTGCAGGTTCCGCATCACCTTCAGTCGTCATTGTCTCTCCTCTCCTGACCGATATTAAACCTTGGTTTCTTAACTGAGGGAAAACTAGCTGCTACACGCATCATACCTTCCTCTTGGGGTTCCCAACGGGCTGGTTATCCACCACGCACAAGGACAGTTTGCTCCTGCGCCATCAGCTAATTTTCTGGGCGCCATCAAAGGGATCAGCTAATTTTCTAGCGCCGTTGCTGGGGAGGAAGAGAAGACTTCTGCGAGGGGAGTTTTTCGCACACACATCCTTTACTTTGTTATTGTTTTGCTTTACTTTATTTGTTTTACCTGCATCGTTTTATATAAAAAACCCAAAAAAATTAGTTTCCTTTATAGGTGTTTTTACTTGTCTTGCTTTATCATGCTTTCTATCAATGGTTGGTTTCTTTGAAACTAAATCTTTTTGGCAAGGTGGGTTCACGGAAGAGCAGCAAAATTATTATGAGGAACACCGCTTGTCACAAAAAGGGAAACACTTATGGGAACAAATCAATAGATTATATATCATTGCTAAAAATGTGTGCTCTACTTATAATGTTACTTATTGCTTTGATGAATCTTGTTGCTGTAGGAGGTATAAACAACTCCCTTTTCAATGTGAGTATAATGATGATGTTACCATATCTTCTTATATTAATGGAAATTATGACTTTTATGATGTGGAACAAATTGAAGAATTTATTGTTTGGAAGGGTGCATTCGAACTTGCTTATTTGCTTGAAAATACTGATGATGCACCTTATAAATATGAGGTTTATGATATACTTACATTTTGCTTTGATAATTACAAGGAAGAAAATGGCTATATTCTTAAATATCTTAATAGATGCTCTCCAACGGAAGAGACTAATGCCTTGAAGGAGCCCATGGAAGAAGAAATTGCTGAAATTGGAAGCTCATTGTTTGAAAAAGAGGAGGAGAGTGATGATCAAGAGGAGGAAGAATGGAGCTACCCAAGTCTACCTCCCAATAAGAGTAACTCTTTAACTAATACCTTATTTGATAGCCCTCCATGCTTAAAAAAGGAGGGGGATTGTGATATTTATATTGTTGATTTTGTTCATGATGCTACTGAAAATTATTATGAGATAGGAAAATATAGTTGTCGGAATTCTCATGTTACTAAAACACGTCTCTTTACATTGAAAGTTCCGAAGTTGCTCTTGTTTTATCTACCCATACTTGTGACTATGTGCTTCTTTGATTTATTTTCTTACAAGATTCCTATGCATAGGAAATGGGTTAGACTTAAATGTGTTTTATATTTTCTCCTTGATGCTCTCTTTTGCTTCAATTCATATTTCTTATGCGAGCATCTTCTCAAATTCCTGAGCCTAGCTCAAAGGCGTTAAAGAAAAGCACTCTTGGGAGATAACCCAATGTTTTCTTTTCAGTACTTTTTCTTTTATTTGAGTCTTGGAAGTCATTAATACTGTAATGACTGCTCCTTATCTTGTTTATTTCGTTTTTGTGCCAAGAGAAGCCTCTAATTTGAGTGAGGTAAAGATTTGGGGATGTTGCTGTCCTGAAACTGTTTTTGGTGCTGCACCGTAAAAATTCGTGAACATTCTCTGTATATCTTTTGGACCTGCGATTTCTTGTGCATATGCCCCAGGTTATATCCAAACTTTTGTTAGTTGAACACTTTTTGATTTGAGCAACAGAAAATCCCTAAAAAATTCGACCTTTGTCAGCTGTTCAGTTTTGACAGATTTCTGCCAATATTTGTGTTTGCCACTTTATCGCTTTCTTTTGAGTTCTTTTGATCACGGAACTTTTGGGGAGGTTTCTACAGTAGTATCTACTATATATGTGGTGGTTTTGAGTTGAAACCTGAAGCAAAATGAGGTTGATTATATGTTATGCTTACACTAATGTTGCTAATAGAATTGTGTTTAGTTTTGTATGAAGGAAGTTTTCAAGTGTAGGGATTGGAGAATGATGAGATGAGTTGAAGAATGGACAAAAGCTCAAGCTTGTGGATGCCCATGCATCACCCCAAGAAATATCCAAGAAGTACAAGCGTCAAAGCTTGGGGATGCCCCCGAGGCACCCCTTCTTCATCGGCAAAAATCAGGTCACCTTTCAAAACACTATATTTTTATTGCTTCATGCACTATGTGTTTTTCTTGGAGCGTCAGTTGTTTTAGTTTTCTTAGTTAGTTTTGTTTGTTTGTTTGCTGCAATAAATGGTTGGACCCCAACAAATTTTCATTGGAGGAGATGTACTCGTTTTCATTTGCCAAGAACGCTCTAGTTTTCACTCTTATTAAAAATCAAGTGTTCTTCTTTTTCTGCTACTGCTTTTGGTTTTCGTTTTCGCCTTGATTTGTGTTCAGACCTTGTCATATCTTTTCATCAAGGTGTATTTTTGCCTCTGATCTTTATTGGTTTTCATCAAAAGAGGTGTCTTTAAAAATTTCAAATGGTGTTGGAAAAGAGAAAAAGCTTTGTGCAAAATAGTGGTACAAGAAGGAGCTTGTGTAGACTGCGGCTTAGGCTTTTTCATGTCATGCTTGATGTCTTTTTGATAGTATGCTTAGTGGTTTTGCTGTAGCATGACTTGTCTCAAATAATTGAGATTGCTTAATGAGCCTTTGAAAAAATCATGCGTTGTTTTTATTGTATGGAAGCATTATTTTGGTTTTCTCCTTGATGCTTTATTTGGGTTGACTTGGCGCATGCTCACACATGTTAGACTCTTACAAAGTCGCCAATAGCCTTCATGATCATTTATTTTTTGACTTTTGATGCCATCTTATGCTTCTTTTAATGTCGTTTTGTCGCTTTGCATGATTATGGCCATTATTGCTCTCTTAGTTGGTCGCTCCCAGTCTTTTGCTAGCCCTCGCCTTGTACTGAGTATGAGCTCTACTCGTGCATCCAACTCCTAAAAAGCTAAATTTTTCCAAAGTGTCCACCATACATACCTACTAGCAATTTGCTATTCCAAGTAAATTTGACTTGCTTTTATTTTCTCTTCAAATTAAACTCTTACCAGTGTTATGCGAAATTCGGTCAGTAAAGCTCTCACGAACCGGAAGGCACACTTTACTTTTTCTTGTTCTTAAAATTTTGACATTGTGGTCTCTTATGTTGAGTTGTTATGCTTGCAAGTTGTAAGTTGGATTCTAGCCCATCCATGCTGTCATGGGGCAAGCTTTCAACATTGCACTTCTTATTTGAGTTGATATCGTGATCTTTTGTTTATGGATGCCCGCGGTGTGAAATGAATTAGGAATCTTGTGGGGATCATGGAGTTTGTATATGTGTTAGGGAAACGCCGGGCCGCCAATCTAAGCCATGCATAATTCATGGTGGAAATTTGCAGCATACCCATGGTGAACATTCGACGACGCATCTCACAATAAAAAGCTAAACAAAAGGCAAATAAAAGAGATGTCGAGGTGTTCATTGTCTGCTTGTCCTATCATTTTGGTGTGGGCTTGTTCCATGTTATCGGGCACGGAGGTACCCCATTGGCGGTTTTCAATGATATGCATATACTTACAATGACAAGAGCCTTGCTTGGGACTCTAAGTAAAGTAGCATGAGGTTTGGGTACTCGTATTCATGGGGCACGAGGTTTTCAACTTATGATTTGTCAAGCATATGCATCATAATTGTTCTCGCATTAACTTTAACCATTCAAGATGCTTATGATGGGGGCAATGAGAGCTCAAAGCCGGTAAGTACCATAATTTTTGAAGGTTATAAAACTTGCAATCACTGCTTCCCTCTGCGAAGGGCCTTTCTTTTACTTTTATGTTGAGTCACCACCTTCTTTCTTTATGCACCATTAAGAGAGCATAGTTGTCATTCTTAGTGTGATATGCATTGTCCCAAAGTTCATTGATTGATTCATATTGTTGGTTTCACTTGTTCTTAAATTATTTGTATCTAGTCGCCCTCTTAAACTTGAAGGTGTCCTATGCATTTATGTTTTGCTCTCTTTGAAGGACAAGCTGAAAACCATTTGTATGTTTTTCCTTATGATTTGAACACATGTTTGACTTTCATTGTTTCATTTTCATGATCTTTTGTTTGTGTTCATTTGCATGTTTACAACATGGTTTCTAAGTTCTTATTGTCATGATTATATCTTCATGCCCATGTTTTAAGTTCTTATGATCCCAGCTCACCAATGCTTACATTTATGATCAAGATTGTGTAGGTGCATGTCACCTCAAAAATTATTCTTTTGTTATCACTTACCTACTCGAGGACGAGCAGGAGTTAAGCTTGGGGATGCTTGATACGTCTCAAACGTATCTATAATTTTTGATGCTCCATGCTTGTTTTTACACCATTTGCCTATTGTTTCGTTACACTTAGTGGCACTTTTATGCATTTTCCGGAACTAACCTATTAACGAGTTGCCACAGTGCCAGTTCCCTGTTTTCTGCTGTTTTTGTGTTTCAGAGTGATACACATGAAATATTCTCGGAATTGGACGAAACAAGTTCCTGAAGTCTTATTTTACCCGGAAGCTTCCAGAGATCCGAAGGAGAGCCGCAGGGGGGCCACCAGGGCCCCACACGCAGGGGCGGCGCGGCCAGGCCCCTGGCCGCGCGGGCCCCGCGTGAGGGCACCTGGCTCCCCCTCTGACATCGCCCCTTCGCCTATAAAGACCCCCCGATGGAAAAAACCTAAGGACCCGATCAATTTTCCAGAACACATCGCGATCCGCCGCCACCATCGACCCGAAGATCGGGAGGGTCCAGAAGCTCTTCCCGGCACCCTGCCGGAGAGGGGAATCGCCACCGGAGGTCTTCTTCATCGCCATGCTTGCCTCCGGAGCGATGAGTGAGTAGTCTACCTTGGACTATGGGTCCATAACAGTAGCTAGATGGTTGTCTTCTCCACCATGTGCTTCATGTTTAGATCTCATGAGCTGCCCTACATGATTGAGATCACCATTATGTAATTCTACATGTTTGGTTTGTTGGGATCCGATGAATATTGGTGTTTATGATTAAGTTGCTGTACTGAATTATATCTTTTGTTATCTCTATGTTGTTTATGATCTTGCATGCTCTCCGTTGTTAGTAGCTATCTTGGCCGAGTAGTTGCTAGTGACTCCAAGAGGGGGTATTTATGCTCGATAGTGGGTTCATGCCTCTATTTCATCTGGGGGAGTAACAGAAACCTTTAAGGTGGTAGATGTGCTATTGCTACTAGGGAGAAAACAACATTCATATGCTCAAGGGCATATGCTTTGTTTACATTACACACTTTGCTTAATGCAATTATCTGTTGTTTGCAACTTAATACTTCTAGGGTGTTCAGATTGATATCCCAGGGAGTGGATTATTAGTCATAGATGTAGTTGGATGGCGGTCTATGTATTTTGTTGTAATGCCCAGAGTAAATCTCATAGTGATCTTCTTGTCATATCACGTTTATCTTTATTATATCAATTGCCCAACTGTAATTTGTTTACCCAGCATGTGTTATTTTATCTATGGAGAGACACCACTAGTGAACTGTGGACCCCGGTCCTATTTCCATCATATTGCTATCACCTGTTTACTTTACTCGCACTGTTTACTTTACTCGCACTGTTTACTTTACTTGCATACTATATTGTTTTCCACTCGATACACTCATAACCTTTGTTTCAAGCAAACCGGTGAGATTGACAACCTCATCGCAAGTTGGGGACAAAGTATTTGTTTGTGTGTGTGCAGGTTCCGCATCACCTTCAGTCGTCATTGTCTCTCCTCTCCTGACCGATATTAAACCTTGGTTTCTTAACTGAGGGAAAACTAGCTGCTATACTCATCATACCTTCCTCTTGGGGTTCCCAACGGGCTGGTTATCCACCACGCACAAGGACAGTTTGCTCCTGTGCCATCAGCTAATTTTCTGGGCGCCATCAAAGGGATCAGCTACCAATTGTGGGGTTGCTGGAGTGACAGAAACCTAAACCTCCGTTGGGAAACCATTGCACCAGGGAGCGTAGGATCTTAGAGTTTAAGGCTGTGGTTAGATTTATCTTAATTACTTTCTTGTAGTTGCGGATGCTTGCAAGGGGTATAATCACAAGTGTGTATTTATCCTAGTAAGGGTAGTGCGCTAGCACAGATTCACCCCCGTAACACTTATCAAACCAATAAAGATTATTTAGCGGCATGAAGCGAAAGCACTTGACAGAAACTCCCGTGTCTCCTCAAGAACGTTTGGTTATCATAAGTTACACAACCGTCTTGTCCTTTGCTCTAGAAAGGATTGGGCCACTTGCAGCAATTATTATTACTGTCTTTTATTTACTCGTACTTTATTTATTTGCACTACCAAATACCCCTGAAAACCCGTTTGCTAGTATTTACAGCGAATCCTTGATCAAAATCACTTGTCAACACCTTCTGCTCCTCGTTGGGTTTGACACTCTTATTTATCGAAAGTACTACGATACACCCCCTATACTTGTGGGTCATCAAGACTATTTTCTGGCGCCGTTGCCGGGGAGTGAAGCGCTATTGAAGAGTGGAATTGGTAAAGGTAACCGTTGCTGTGAGTATTGTTTTTATTTCTATCTTTTATTTTTATTTTATTTCGCTATGGAGAGTTCTCCATTTGGTTTCCTATTTGGGAACACTACTACCACTGCTGCAGATGTGGATGAACCACCACCACCACCACCTGCTCAATTAGATCCTTTTAAAATACCAATGAAAATTGTTAAACGTGTTATGGATAACTGCTATTTAGGAGATGGAACTATCCATCTGGGTGATCACTTACTCTTTATACATAAATTATGCGAGTTGTTCAAGTGTGCAGGTATTTCATCAAGCAAAGTTAAGAGGAAGCTATTCTCTTTATCACTGAAAGGCAGAGCTGAGGAGTGGTATCGGCTGCTTAAAGATGGTCCATCTATTGCATGGGAAGAAATTGTACCTCTCTTTTATTCCAAGTTTTATCCCCCAAGTGAAATTCATAAAGATCGTAATCGAATATATAACTTTTGGCCTCATGATGGAGAGAGTATTGCCCAAGCGTGGGGGAGATTGAAGTTACTAATGCTCAAATGTCCCATTCATGAGCTCCCCAGTAATATTGTTATTGATAATTTTTATGCGAGGCTTGCTCTTCATGACAAGGATTATTTGGATGCTTCCTGTTTTGGATCATTTACTCATATGAAAGGAGAAGCTAAATGGGATCTTCTTGACCGTATTCAAGAAAATGCTGAAGGATGGGAGAACGACAAAGGTAGGAGGTCAGGTATAAATTATGATTATGAATGCATTAAAACTTTTATGGGAACCGGTGACTTTCACAATGTTAGCACTGCTTATGGTCTTGATTCTCAGATACTTGCTAATTGTTTCAAGGCTTTTGCCGCTTATCTTGATGTTCCAAAGAAAGATTGGAACAAATATCATGCGCCTTATAAAGATTCTATTAGTCATATTCCTGCTACAGCTACTGAAGTTTGTACTGTTGATAGCATTTTGCCTAAACCTTATTTTGAGAAGACGCCTTTCCCTGCTAAGGTAAAGGAGCATTCTACTTTGGTAAGTGTGTCTAATAAAAGTACTAAGAAAGATGTAGAACCTGATGAGCAAATTACTATTAAGTCTCCTGCGGCTATAGTGAAGGACCTTGTTACCAAAGATGTAGGGGATGAACATATTATCTTTTGTGAAGATGCTACTAACATTATTTCACATCCTAGTAGGCGTAGGATAACAAGTGTTCCTGTTATCTCTGTCAGGATTGGCGATCATTGCTATTATGGTTTATGTGACATTGGTGCAAGTTCAAGTGCTATTCCTATAGAGCTTTACAGAGAAATTATGCATGAGATTGGCCCTTGTGAACTAGAGGAGATTGATGTGGTTATTCAGCTTGCTAACAGAGAGACTATCTAGCCACTTGGTATTGTTCGAGATGTGGAAGTTTTATGCGGTAAGACCAAATATCCTACTAATTTTCTAGTATTTGGTAAGGAAGCTAGTAAAACTTGTCCTATTATTTTTGGTAGACCCTTTTTGAATACTTGTGGTGTTGTGATAGATTGTAAGAAGGAGAAAAAAATTACTAAGTTTAATGGAGAATCTTATGAGTTTAATTTTTCTAAGTTTGCTAAGACTTCTTATGAAAATGAAATGCCTAATGAAAATGTTCGAGTTGAACAGCTTGCCTCTATTGCTCTGGCTCCTAATAATGCTTTGCAGCAATTTATGGAGGACCATGAAAGTGATGTCTTCAGGGAGGAAAGAGAAGAGATTGACGATATTCTTCTCCGTCAACCACCATTGATTAAGCACAATTTACCCGTGGAGGATCTTGGTACCACTTTGCCACCTAAGGAAGATCATGTTCTTGAATTAAAACCTTTACCGGATGATCTTAAGTATGCTTATATAGATGATAAGAAAATATATCCTGTTATTATTAGTTCTAAACTTTTAGGAAAGGAAGAAGAAAGGTTATTGGAAGTGTTGAGGAAACACCGAGGAGCTATGGGCTATACTCTTGATGATTTAAAAGGGATTTCTCCTACTATTTGTCAGCACGCTATTAACATGGAAGAAGATGCAAAGCCAGTAGTTGAACATCAACGCCGCTTAATTCCCAAGATGAAGGAAGTGGTAAGAAATGAGGTATTGAAGCTCCTTAATGCTGGTATTATTTATCCTATTGCTGATAGTAGATGGGTTAGTCATGTTCATTGTGTTCCTAAGAAAGGAGGTATGACTGTTGTGCCTAATGAGAATAACGAGCTTATTCCTCAAAGGGTAGTAGTTGGTTATAGGATGTGCATTGATTTTAGAAAGGTCAACAAAGTTACTAAGAAAGATCATTATCCTTTACCGTTTATAGATCAAATGCTAGAGAGGTCATCTAAGAAGACTCATTTTTGTTTTCTTGATGGTTATTCCGGTTTCTCTCGGATTGCTGTTAAAAAGCAAGATCAAGAGAAAACCACTTTTACTTGTCCTTATGGAACTTATGCTTATAGACGTATGCCGTTTGGTTTATGCAATGCTCCTGCTACTTTTCAAAGATGGATGTCTGCTATTTTTCATGGGTTTTGTGAAGAAATTGTGGAGGTTTTCATGGATGATTTCTCCGTCTATGGAACCTCTTTTGATAATTGTTTGCACAATCTTGATAAAGTTTTGCAGAGGTGTGAAGAAACTAATCTTGTTCTAAATTAGGAGAAATGCCACTTTATGGTGAATGAAGGAAATGTTCTTGGACATAAAATCTCCGAAAGAGGTATCGAAGTTGACAGAGCAAAGGTTGAAGCAATTGAGAAAATGCCCTGTCCAAGAGATGTTAAAGGTATTCGTAGTATTCTTGGTCATCCTGGTTTCTATAGGAGGTTTATTAAAGATTTCTCTAAGATTTGAAAGCCTCTTACTAATCTTCTTCAAAAAGATGTACCATTTGTTTTTGATGATGATTGTAAGGAAGCTTTTGAAACTCTTAAGAAGGCTTTAACTACTGCTCCTATTGTTCAACCACCTGATTGGAATTTACCCTTTGAAATCATGTGCGATGCTAGTGATTTTGCTGTTGGTGCTATCCTTGGACAGCGCGTAGATAATAAGTGGAATGTTATTCACTATGCTAGTAAGACTCTTGATGCTGCTCAGAAGAATTATGCTACTACTGAGAAAGAGTTTCTTGCTGTTGTTTTTGCATGTGATAAGTTTAGACCTTACATTGTTGATTCTAAAGTTACTATTCATACTGATCACGCTGCTATTAGATATCTTATGTCTAAGAAGGATGCTAAGCCTAGGCTTATTAGATGGGTGTTGCTTTTACAAGAGTTTGATTTGCATATTGTAGATAGGAAAGGTTCTGAAAATCCTGTTGCTGACAATTTGTCTAGATTGGAAAATATTTCTTTTGATCCTATTCCTGTTAATGATAGTTTTCCAAATGAACAGTTGGCTTCGATAAATGTAACTTTGCGAGACCTTCCGTGGTATTCTGATTATGCTAACTTTATTATTTCCAAGTATTTGCCTCCAACCTTTACAGCTCAGAAAAGAAGAAAATTCTTTTATGACTTGAGGCATTACTTTTAGGATGACCCACACTTATATAAAGAAGGAGTTGATGGTATTATGCGAAGATGTGTACCAGAATATGAGCAACAAGAAATATTGAGAAAATGCCATGGAAGTGCTTATGGAGGGCATCATGCTGGAGATAGAACTGCACAAAAGGTTCTACAATCAGGTTTTTATTGGCCAACCCTTTTTAAAGATGCTAGAAGGTATGTTTTATCTTGTGATGAATGTCAAAGAGTTGGTAACTAGACGTAATGAAATGCCTATGAATTATACTCTTGTTATTGAACCATTTGATTGTTGGGGATTTGACTTTATGGGTCCTTTTCCTCCTTCAAAAGGTTATACTCATATACTTGTTGTTGTTGATTATGTTACCAAGTGGGTAGAAGCCATACCTACAAAGAGTGCTGATGGTGAGACCTCGTTAAAAATGCTTAAGGATGTTATTTTTCCTAGGTTTGGTGTGCCTAGATATCTTATAACTGATGGAGGTTCTCATTTTATTCACGGTGGTTTTAGAAAAACTCTTGCTAGATATGACGTTAATCATAGAATTGCTTCTGCTTATCATCCCCAAACTAGTGGACATGTAGAGCTTTCAAATAGAGAGATCAAGTCTATCTTGCAGAAGACTGTCAATAGATCTAGGAAAAACTGGGCTAGCAAGTTAAACGATGCTTTATGGGCTTATAGAACTGCTTATAAGAACCCCATGGGCATGTCTCCTTACAAGATGGTTTATGGAAAAGCGTGTCACTTGCCTTTAGAATTAGAACACAAAGCTTTCTGGGTAGTGAAAGAGCTTAATAGGGATTTTAAACTCGCCAGTAAAAAAAGGTTGTTAGATTTGAGTTCTTTAGATGAGTGGAGAAACGAAGCTTACGAAAATGCCAGACTTTTCAAAGAGAAAGTCAAGCAATGGCATGATAAGAGAATTCTTAAGAGAGAATTTTATGTTGGCGAGAAAGTTCTATTGTATAGGTCTCGTCTCAGATTTTTTGCATGAAAATTACTCTCAAAATGGGAAGGACCCTATGTTATTGAAGAGGTGTACCGCTCTGGTGCGATAAAGATTGCTTCGTTAAAAGATAACACTACACAAGTGGTGAATGGGCAAAGACTCAAACATTATATTGCTGGAGATTCATATAATGAAGATGTTGATGTTATTCAAACGGTTTCTCTGGAACAATTCATCCAGGACAATATGCAGGGACCTGCAGAGTTCATTTTCGAATAGGTAACAGTTCTAGTCAGAAAAGGTCCGCGTTAAACTTTTTCAGTTATATTTTTATTGTTTTTGCTAAATATGAAAAATCACGAGACAAAAATGGGAAGGAGAAGGAGTCCGGTGTGTCCTCACACATAGGGGGCGCGGGCCCACTCCAGGCCGCGCCCACCTGTTGTGTGAGCACCCCGGAGCTCGTTTCCATCCCGGTTTCCTCCTGTGACTTGGTTTCGATGTTTAATTTTCTCCTATATAACCCCCTGGATTGCCCGAGGTCTGTATATCGTTTTCTTGTCGTGTTTTTGTTTCGAGATGTTTCTGTCAGGAGTTGATCTCAGTTTTGGGAGCACCATGGCTCCTTCAAGCGACGACAAGGGCAAAAATCCTATGGAAGAGGATCACCAAGACCGCAAGCTGAAGGAAGAACAGGTGGCTGGAGGATCGAGGGCAAGAGACCCTACTTTTGTAGGATCAATGAATGCCGGATGTGCCTTTTCTCATAATATGCAGGGGTCAACATTACCAGTCTTGGATCTAAATTTCATGCCTATAATAGAAGAGGGTATGCTGGTCACTGATGAGCTTTGTGCCCAATACCGAGTTCTGGAGAGGGAGATACAGATACTTCAAGAAGAGAATCTTAGGCTTCACAGGATGCTGGAACTTTTACTTGGTCCAAGGATGATCTTACCACCACCACCGAAGGAGTAATTCATCATTGGTATTGGCATCCCCTTGGCTTGTTCCAAGCTTGGGGGAGTGCCGTGGTATCACATCATTATTTTTACTCATTTACTTTTCAAGTAGAGTCATATCATGAATAGAGAAGTTATCTTATAGAATAGTTTGCAGTGTGGAAGTATCCTCCTTAGTTGGTTATCTATGTATCCCTTGGTGTGAGTTGCGGTAATGAAATATTAATGAGAAGTTTTATCGTTTACTTTTCGCACACTTTATTTTAGTTTGCAATATTTCTTATATGATTAGTCTTGTTGATTAGTATTGGTATCACTTTGGGAGCATGAGTAAATTTAGTTGGTTTTGGCAAACTTAGCTTGGTCAGTAGGAACATTACCTTGAGGTTTGAGTAGAAAAGAAGAAAGAAGTGCTTGTAGTTACATCACTTCAGTTTTCCTTCATGATTGGCTTATAAGCAATAATATTTTTCAAAGTTAAAATCGTTGTAACTTCAAGGAAGTTTGCATGATTGTTCCTATTATATGTATGTTTGTTTGTTTCATGCAACTCTTATGCTTGCTACCCAGCCTTGCTAGCCAAAAACCTGTACTGAGAGGGAATACTTCTCGTGCATCCAACTCCCAAAAACCAAGTTACTTCCAAAGAGTCCACTATAAATTCCTATGAATGGTATTTCAAGCCATTCCAAGTAAATTTTCATGTGCTACCTTTCAAAAACCTTCAAATACTTCTCATTTTGTGCCACTGTTTTTAGCTCATGAGGACGTAGTGGATGGGTTTGTTATCTTCCATACTAAATTAAGTACCCCTCGACTAGGCAGCTTCATCTGCTCGACATTAATTTTGCAAGAGAGCTGGTCAGACCATTGTAATCTTAAAAAGAAAGAAAGAAAAAGGCACTCCTCCATGGTATGTGAAAGTTGGTTGGCACCCGATGGAATCGGTTAGCCATGGTTTGAGAAAGGAAAAGGTGGGGAGGAGTGCAAAGCTATAAAAGAGCACAATTGTGCCAATTAATCAAACATCTCGGAACCGCTCTTACTTGTTTAGTATGGAAGATATCAAGAACTCCGTTGCTAGTCATTGACAAAAGCAACCACCTCTCAAAATAACTTTTACCACTGTTTTACAAATGAAAAGCTCTAGCACATGTTTAATCCCTGCTTCCCTCTGCGAAGGGCCTGTCTTTTACTTTTATGTTGAGTCAACCTATTCCCTTTTATCTCAAGCAAGCATTTGAGTTGTTATGTTTCACTCATCCATATGTTGATCCGTTCAATCATGTTTACTAACTTGTTTTGTTTAGTACAATTCTTTTATCTGTAGGAATATATCTTTGAAAGCTTTCTATGATTGCAAAAAGTTTGTTTCGTTGAGCATATGGTTTTTGCTATATTAGCTATGTTTTTAAAGGCTTTGTTCAAAAGCAAGTATAGTTTGTTCATTGTTCTCTGACCAAGAACTAAGGTTTGCCATCACCAATTATAGTTTACCTTGTGCATCTTTATTTGTGATTCCCTATTACTTATTGCAAGTCTACATCATATAAAGGTAAGTTGCTGTCTATTATAATTTGTGCCTTGGTGAATGTGATGCTTCTTGTCCATATTTTGATTATCGACACTTCACTCCATAAACCTGTGGTCATATTTACTGAGTTTAGTTTTTGCTTGGGGACAAGCGAGGTCTAAGCTTGGGGGGTTGATACGTCCATTTTGCATCACTATTTTGTATCATAATTTACTATTATTCATTGATATATTTCACATTTAGAGATGATATTGATGTTGTTTCCTCTATTTTTACATGTTTGACGATCATTGGAGGATTTGCTGCCGGAGTCAGGATTCTGCTGGAAAAAGGACTGTCAAGACACCATATTTTGGAAGATCAGGAAATTCTAGAAAAATACCAAAAAATTATATTTTGCCAGAAGACTGAAGAGGCCAGAAGGAGGAGGCGAGAGGAGCCACAGGGCAGGCACACACACAGGGGGTGCGGGCCCACCTTTGGCCGCACCGGCCTGTTGTGTGGCCGCCCTGGCCCACTTCTGCCATCGCCCCTTCATGTATTTCATCGTCCCCAAAAACCTAAGTCAAGGGGGGCTCAGAGATAGACATCGCCGCCTCTGCGGGGAGAAAAACACCAGAGAGAGAAAAGCTCTCCGGCAGGCAGAAATCTACCGGGGAAATTCCTTCCCGAAGAGGGGAGATCGTCGCCATCGTCATTATCATTGCACCGGACTTCATCGGGATCATCATCACCATCATCCTCATCACCAGCACCTTCATCTTCACCATCACCACGTCGTCCCACTGTAACATCTTGAGTTGAATCTTGTCAAATTCTTAGGGGAAACTTTCCCGGTGTTGATTACTCTTGTGATTGATGCTATTGAGTGGAACCGTTGAATTAAGGTTTATGTTCAGATTGTTATTTACCATTATTTCACCTCTGATCATGATCCATATAATGTCTTGTGAGTAGTTCGTTTAGTTCTTGAGGACATGGGAGAAGTCAAGTTGTTAGTAGTGGAATTATGTTGAGTAATATTTAATGGTTTGTTATTTATTTGTTGTGGTGCTATTTCACTAGTGGTGTCATGTGAACGTCGACTACATGATACTTCACCATTTATGGGCCTAGTGAGATGCATTGTGTATTTGGCTATAAATTGTGGGGTTGCTGGAGTGACAGAAACCTAAACCTCCGTTGGGAAACCATTGCACCAGGGAGCGTAGGATCTTAGAGTTTAAGGCTGTGGTTAGATTTATCTTAATTACTTTCTTGTAGTTGTGGATGCTTGCACGGGGTATAATCACAAGTGTGTATTTATCCTAGTAAGGGTAGTGCGCTAGCACAGGTTCACCCCGATAACACTTATCAAACCAATAAAGATTATTTAGCGGCATGAAGCGAAAGCACTTGACATAAACTCTCGTGTGTCCTCGAGAACGTTTGGTTATCATAAGTTAAACAACCGGCTTGTCCTTTGCTCTAGAAAGGATTGTGCCACTTGCAGCAACTATTATTACTGTCTTTTATTTACTCGTACTTTATTTATTTGCACTACCAAATACCCCTGAAAACCCATTTGCTAGTATTTACAGTGAATCCTTGATAAAAACCACTTGTCAACACCTTCTGCTCCTTGTTGGGTTCGACACTCTTATTTATCGAAAGTACTATGATACACCCCTGATATCCCACAAGTATAGGGGATCGTGTGTAGCCTTTTCGATAAGTAAGAGTATCGAACCCAACGAGGAGCTAAAGGTAGGATAAATGTTCTCTCAAGTTCTATCAACCAATGATACAACTCTATGCACACTAAACGTTTGCATTATCTAGGAAATAAAACTAGAACAACAATACGGGTATGAGAGATAACTTTGCAAGATAATAAATACAAGAAAGTAATTGTTAGTGCTGCAGCAATAAAATATATTAAGTAACCATAAACTAACAGTACCACGCGTGTGGAAAAGTGGTGGTAATAGTGGTGGCTTTGTGCAAATTCAATTAGCGAATAAATCGGGTTCATTGTCTTCGATGCAGTTTTTTATGTGGGAGAGGCTAAATATACAAGCACTTCACTACTTGGAAATACAAGTACTATATGATTGGATTGTTAGCAAGCATCCGCAAATACTAACAATGCATTAAGGTTTCCCCAACCATAGCCTTAAGTTAATGGTCCTCTTACTCCCATACGTGCAACGTTCCGGTTTGCGTCCTCAGGTTTCTATCACTCCTGCAGAACTACCCCCTTCCTTTTGCACATACTACTAACCCTAAGATATTTAATCCATGCGTGCATAAATATAATGGACACCAAAGGACAGTACCATATCAACATACAACTCTAATGAACCAAAGACATTCAACAAATCAATCTAAGAACAAATAAACTATGCAAACATGACATAGATCATAGGATAAATATTATAGCATCAAACACCATGTTTACATAGGACGGTACAGAGGTGTGTGAGAGGATAAACCACTGCATAATAGGAGGAGTTGGTGATGAAGATAGCGGTGAAGATGGCGGAGATGAGTAGCGAGGGGCGCGAACGGCGCCGGCGCCGGCGCGGGAGACTCCCCCACCGCCGGCATTATGGGGAGCGCCGCTCCTTAACCCCCTTCCTTCATGGCTTCATGGGAGCCCTCCCACATGGTGATGGGATCCATGGGGGAGGCAAAAATGTGGCTCTGGTGGCTGGAAATTCGTGGGTGGAGGTGTCCCCCACGAGTTAGGGTTCCTCCCTTTATATAGTCTCTCGGATTCCCGTCTCCTCATCTTGGGCCGCAATGGAGTGGGCTTATCTCGGTCGTCGGGACTCGGAATCAGGTGAATTTTATGTCCAGAACGTTCGCCGTGAAATTCCGTACAACTTTGTAATTGAATAGTTTTCCGTTTGACGCCGTCTTCGACCCGTAACGTGACCATCTCCGCAAAACGTTCTGGCACATATTTCTTTAAAGTCCCAATTTGACTCCAACAAGGTTTCCACTTGTATTCTTGGTAATTCCTACACATCAAAGTGTAAAACAAGAACACTGTGCACTTTTGCAACTATTAGTAGGTTAGTTCAAATAAATCATAAAAGTGCCACAAAATGTAGACAAAACATATAGCAATTGGTGTAAAACAAGCATGGAGCATCAAAAATTATAGATACGTTTGCAACGTATCAACATCCCAAAGCTTAACTCCTGCTCATCCTCGAGTAGGTAAGTGATAACAAAAGAATAATTTTTGAGGTGACATGCACCATCACAATCTTGATCATCTAAGTAAAGCATTGAGTGCTGGGATCAAAGAACTTAAAACATGGGCATAAGAGACATAATCTTGACAATAAAAACTTAGCAACCATGATATAACATAAAAGAAACACAAACGAAAGATCATGAATAATGAAACAATGAAAGTCAAACGTGTGTTCAAATCATATGAAAAAACATAACAAGTTGTTTTCAGCTTGTCCTTCATGGAATAGCAAAACATAAATGTATAGGACACCTTCAAGTTTAAAAGGGCGACTAGATACAAATAATTTAAGAACAAGTGAAACCATAATCATAAATCAATCAATGATAAACTTTGGGAGTATGCACATTAAACTCAGAATGGCAACTATGCTCTCTTAGATGGTGTATAAAGATAGAAGGTGGAGACTCAACATAAAAGTAAAGAAAGGCCCTTCGTAGAGGGAAGCAGTGATTAAACATGTGCTAGAGTTTTTCATTTATAAAATAGAGAGATAAAAACTGAGTTTTGAGAGGTGGTTGTCTTTGTCAACAACTAGCAATGGGGTTCTTACTATCTTCCATACAAAAAGTAAGCAAGTTTTTGAGAGAGGGATTGACACTTTGGTGCTCTTTTATAAAGCTTGGCACTCCTCCCCACCTTTTTTCCTTTCACAAACCATGGCTAACCGATTCCATCGGGTGCCCACCAACATTCACATACCATAGAGGAGTGTCTTTTTTTTCTTTTTGGAATTTAGCAATATGGAAGATAGCAAATCCGACCACTACGTTCCCATGAGCTGAAAACAGTGTCACAAAACGAGAAGTGTTTTGAAGGTTTTTTAAAAGGCAGCACATGAAAATTTAATTGGAATGGCTTGCAAATACCATGCATAGGAATTTGTAGTGGACACGTCGGAATAACTTGGTTTTTGGGAGTTGGATGCACGAGTAGAGCTCATACTCAGTACAAAATGAGGGCTAGCAAAAGACTGGGAGCGACCAACTAAGAGAGCAATAACAGCCATAATCATGCATAGTGACAAAACATCATTAAGAGAAGCATAAAATGGCATCACAAGTTAAAAACCAAATGATCATAGAGGCTAATGGCGACTTTGTAAGAGGCAAACATGTTGTAAGCATGCGCCAAGTCAACCCAAATAAAGCATCAAAGGAGAAAACCAAATAAATGCTTCCACATAATAAAAACAACGCATGATTTTTTCAAAGACTCATTAAGCAATCTCAGTCATTTGAGACAAGTCATGCTACAGCAAAAATCACTAAGCATACTATCAAAATGACATCAAGCATGGCATGCAAAAGTCTAAGCCATAGTCTAAACAAGCTCCTTTTTGTACCACTTTTTGCATGAAACTTTTTCTCTTTTCCAACACCATTCAAACCTTTTTGAAATAACTCTTTTGATGAATACCAACATAGACCAGAGGTCCAAATACACCTTGATGCAAAGATATAACAAGAACTGAACAAAAATCAAAGTGAAAAATGAAAGCTAAACGCAGTTCTAGAAAAAGAGAACACTCGTTGAATGATAAGAGTGAAAACTAGAGTGTTCTTGGCAAATGAAAAGCGAGTATACCTCCTCCAAAAGAAATTTGTTGGGGTCCAACCATTTATTGCAGAAAACAAAACAAAAGAAAACTGAAAGCTAAAGTAAAGACGCTCTAAGAAAAAAGCATAGTGCATGAAGCAATAAAAATATAGTGTTTTGAAAGGTGACTTGATTTTTGCCGATGAAGAAGGGGTGCCTCGGGGGCATCCCCAAGCTTTGACGCTTGTACCTCTTGGATATTTCTTGGGGTGCATGGGCATCCCCAAGCTTGAGCTTTTGTCCATTCTTCAACTCATCTCATTATTCTCCAATCCCTACACTTGAAAACTTCCTTCATACAAAACTCAACACAATTCTATTAGCAACATTAGTGTAAGCATAATAATGAATCAACCCCTTTTTGCTTCAGGTTTCAACTCAAGACCACCACATATAAAGCATATACTACTGTAGCAGCTTCCCCAAAAGTTCCGTGATCAAAAGAACTAAAAAATAAAGCGATCAAGAGGCAAACACAAATAATGTCAGAAATCTGTCAAAACAGAGTAGCTGACAAAGATCAAATTTTTAGAGGGTTTTCTGTTGCTCAAATCAAAAAGTGTTAAACTAATGAAAGTTTGGATATAACCTGGGGCATATGCACAAGAAATCGCAGGTCCAAAAGATATTCTGAGAATGTTCACGAATTTTTACGGTGCAGCACCGAAATCTGTTTCAGGACAGCAACATCCCCAAATCTTACCTCACTCAAATTAGAGGCTTCTCTTGGCACAACAACAAAATAAAAATGATAAGGAGAGGTTATTATAGTAGTAATAACTTCCAAGACTCAAATAAAAGAAAAAGAACTGAAAGTAAAACATTGGGTTATCTTCCAAGAGTGCTTTTCTTTAACGTCTTTCAGCTAGGCACAAAATAGAGAACCAAACAAAGAAGCAAAACAAAAGGAAATATTTTTGTTGTTTTCAATTTATAAGTGAAAGTAAAGAAGCAATAAAAACAAAATAAAGAGCCTGATAAAATTAAAGAAGATAAAACCAAGACATATAAAAACAATTATAATACAAGTTAACACAATACATATCATGTGGATGCGTAATATAGAGTATGAAGGAGACAACCTCATGTTAGTTGATGAATAGGGGATGACTCGAGCATCCCCAAGCTTAGATGATTGTATCTTCTTGGACATGTTCTTGGGATGCACCTAAACATCCCCAAGCTTGAGCTCTTGTGTCCTCTTGTTCATCTCATATCACCATATTGATTAGAACTTATAAACTACATCCACATAAAACTTCACAAAACTCATTAGTAGGGTTAGTGCTCATTAAGTAAAATCCACTCATGTTCAAGCATTGACAAGTTTCATAATCTAAACTCAACATTAGCCACTATATATACTAAGGTATTCATGATTTCCGTTGTCCATCGAAAAACTAATGAAACTAATAACACCAAGTACAATATTGAATAAACTAAGAAATCTGTCAAAACTGAACAGTCTGTAAAGATGACACTCAACGAGATAGTTAGGTAGCTCAAATTGAAAAACTCCAAACTAAAGAAAGACAGATCATAATCTCAGGTTTATGCACAAAAATTTCAGATCAAAACACTATTCTGAAATTTTTCATGATTTTTTATAGTGAAGCACAGAAATCTGTCTAAACAGAACAGTCGGTGAAAATCGAATTTTTTGAGACAGCTACGTAACTCAAATTAGAAAAAGTTAGTCTAATGAAAGAAATATAATAAGCATTACTTTGCACTCAAGAAATTTCAGGTCAATATCACGTTCTAGTGATTTTAAACATTTTATACGGTGAAGCATAGAAAATCTGTTTTTGGATAGCAAAGCAAAACTATCAACTTGCAAGTAACTAGGAACTACAATTATCACTTAACTTTTATGGTACAAAGGAATATGTACAATATATACAAGTTTTTAACTGAAAAGTTTCCATGGAAAGATTTGTTTCGGTTTCATAGGCATGAACACAAGTGTTCAAGGTCGACCCCCACTTAACCATTACTCATCTTTCCAATCACTTTCCTTTTTGAAAACGTTTTTAGGTAACAAGTACAACTAATTTTTTTTTGTAATTCGCATTCCCTATTCATATAAGATAGAGAACAACTTAAAAAGTAAAAACTATTTAGAGATAAAGCAAACAAATGCACACAAGAATATTCACCCACACGCTATTGCACCCCGGCAACGGCGCCAGAAAAGGTCTTGATATCCCACAAGTATAGGGGATCGTGTGTAGTCTTTTCGATAAGTAAGAGTGTCGAACCCAATGAGGAGCTAAAGGTAGGATAAATGTTTCTATCAACCAATGATACAACTCTACGCATACTAAACGTTTGCATTATCTAGGAAATAAAACTAGAGCAACAATACGGGTATGAGAGATAACTTTGCAAGATAATAAATACAAGAAAGTAATTGTTAGTGCTGCAGCAATAAAATATACTAAGTAACCATAAACTAACAGTAACATGAGTGTGGAAAAGTGGTGGTAATAGTGGTGGCTTTGTGCAAGTTCAATTAGCGAATAAATCGGGTTCATTGTCTTCGATGCAGTTTTCTATGTGGGAGAGGCTAAATATACAAGCACTTCACTACTTGGAAATACAAGTACTATATGATTGGATTGTTAGCAAGCATCCGCAAATACTAACAATGCATTAAGGTTTCCCCAACCATAGCCTTAAGTTAATGGTCCTCTTACTCCCATACGTGCAACGTTCCGGTTTGCGTCCTCAGGTTTCTATCACTCCTGCAGAACTACCCCCTTCCTTTTGCACATACTACTAACCCTAAGATATTTAATCCATGCGTGCATAAAATATAATGGACACCAAAGGACAGTACCATATCAACATACAACTCTAATGAACCAAAGACATTCAACAAATCAATCTAAGAACAAATAAACTATGCAAACATGACATAGATCATAGGATAAATATTATAGCATCAAACACCATGTTTACATAGGACGGTACAGAGGTGTGTGAGAGGATAAATCACTGCATAATAGGAGGAGTTGGTGATGAAGATAGCGGTGAAGATGGCGGAGATGAGTAGCGAGGGGCGCGAACGGCGCCGGCGCCGGCGCGGGAGACTCCCCCACCGCCGGCATTATGGGGAGCGCCGCCCCTTAACCCCCTTCCTTCATGGCTTCATGGGAGCCCTCCCCCATGGTGATGGGATCCATGGGGGAGGCAAAAATGTGGCTCTGGTGGCTGGAAATTCGTGGGTGGAGGTGTCCCCCACGAGTTAGGGTTCCTCCCTTTATATAGTCTCTCGGATTCCCGTCTCCTCATCTTGGGCCGCAATGGAGTGGGCTTATCTCGGTCGTCGGGACTCGGAATCAGGTGAATTTTATGTCCAGAACGTTCGCCGTGAAATTCCCTACAACTTTGTAATTGAATAGTTTTCCGTTTGACGCCGTCTTCGACCCGTAACGTGACCATCTCCGCAAAAAGTTCTGGCACATATTTCTTTAAAGTCCCAATTTGACTCCAACAAGGTTTCCACTTGTATTCTTGGTAATTCCTACACATCAAAGTGTAAAACAAGAACACTGTGCACTTTTGCAACTATTAGTAGGTTAGTTCAAATAAATCATAAAAGTGCCACAAAATGTAGACAAAACATATAGCAATTGGTGTAAAACAAGCATGGAGCATCAAAAATTATAGATACGTTTGCAACGTATCAACATCCCAAAGCTTAACTCCTGCTCATCCTCGAGTAGGTAAGTGATAACAAAAGAATAATTTTTGAGGTGACATGCACCATCACAATCTTGATCATCTAAGTAAAGCATTGAGTGCTGGGATCAAAGAACTTAAAACATGGGCATAAGAGACATAATCTTGACAATAAAAACTTAGCAACCATGATATAACATAAAAGAAACACAAACGAAAGATCATGAATAATGAAACAATGAAAGTCAAACATGTGTTCAAATCATATGAAAAAACATAACAAGTAGTTTTCAGCTTGTCCTTCATGGAATAGCAAAACATAAATGTATAGGACACCTTCAAGTTTAAAAGGGCGACTAGATACAAATAATTTAAGAACAAGTGAAACCATAATCATAAATCAATCAATGATAAACTTTGGGAGTATGCACATTAAACTCAGAATGGCAACTATGCTCTCTTAGATGGTGTATAAAGATAGAAGGTGGAGACTCAACATAAAAGTAAAGAAAGGCCCTTCGTAGAGGGAAGCAGTGATTAAACATGTGCTAGAGTTTTTCATTTATAAAATAGAGAGATAAAAACTGAGTTTTGAGAGGTGGTTGTCTTTGTCAACAACTAGCAATGGGGTTCTTACTATCTTCCATACAAAAAGTAAGCAAGTTTTTGAGAGAGGGATTGACACTTTGGTGCTCTTTTATAAAGCTTGGCACTCCTCCCCACCTTTTTTCCTTTCACAAACCATGGCTAACCGATTCCATCGGGTGCCCACCAACATTCACATACCATAGAGGAGTGTCTTTTTTTTCTTTTTGGAATTTAGCAATATGGAAGATAGCAAATCCGACCACTACGTTCCCATGAGCTGAAAACAGTGTCACAAAACGAGAAGTGTTTTGAAGGTTTTTTAAAAGGCAGCACATGAAAATTTAATTGGAATGGCTTGCAAATACCATGCATAGGAATTTGTAGTGGACACGTCGGAATAACTTGGTTTTTGGGAGTTGGATGCACGAGTAGAGCTCATACTCAGTACAAAATGAGGGCTAGCAAAAGACTGGGAGCGACCAACTAAGAGAGCAATAACAGCCATAATCATGCATAGTGACAAAACATCATTAAGAGAAGCATAAAATGGCATCACAAGTTAAAAACCAAATGATCATAGAGGCTAATGGCGACTTTGTAAGAGGCAAACATGTTGTAAGCATGCGCCAAGTCAACCCAAATAAAGCATCAAAGGAGAAAACCAAATAAATGCTTCCACATAATAAAAACAACGCATGATTTTTTCAAAGACTCATTAAGCAATCTCAGTCATTTGAGACAAGTCATGCTACAGCAAAAATCACTAAGCATACTATCAAAATGACATCAAGCATGGCATGCAAAAGTCTAAGCCACAGTCTAAACAAGCTCCTTTTTGTACCACTTTTTGCATGAAACTTTTTCTCTTTTCCAACACCATTCAAACCTTTTTGAAATAACTCTTTTGATGAATACCAACATAGACCAGAGGTCCAAATACACCTTGATGCAAAGATATAACAAGAACTGAACAAAAATCAAAGTGAAAAATGAAAGCTAAACGCAGTTCTAGAAAAAGAGAACACTCGTTGAATGATAAGAGTGAAAACTAGAGTGTTCTTGGCAAATGAAAAGCGAGTATACCTCCTCCAAAAGAAATTTGTTGGGGTCCAACCATTTATTGCAGAAAACAAAACAAAAGAAAACTGAAAGCTAAAGTAAAGACGCTCTAAGAAAAAAGCATAGTGCATGAAGCAATAAAAATATAGTGTTTTGAAAGGTGACTTGATTTTTGCCGATGAAGAAGGGGTGCCTCGGGGGCATCCCCAAGCTTTGACGCTTGTACCTCTTGGATATTTCTTGGGGTGCGTGGGCATCCCCAAGCTTGAGCTTTTGTCCATTCTTCAACTCATCTCATTATTCTCCAATCCCTACACTTGAAAACTTCCTTCATACAAAACTCAACACAATTCTATTAGCAACATTAGTGTAAGCATAATAATGAATCAACCCCTTTTTGCTTCAGGTTTCAACTCAAAACCACCACATATAAAGCATATACTACTGTAGCAGCTTCCCCAAAAGTTCCGTGATCAAAAGAACTAAAAAATAAAGCGATCAAGAGCCAAACACAAATAATAGCAGAAATCTGTCAAAACAGAGCAGCTGACAAAGATCAAATTTTTAGAGGGTTTTCTGTTGCTCAAATCAAAAAGTGTTAAACTAATGAAAGTTTGGATATAACCTGGGGCATATGCACAAGAAAACGCAGGTCCAAAAGATATTCTGAGAATGTTCACGAATTTTTACGGTGCAGCACCGAAATCTGTTTCAGGACAGCAACATCCCCAAATCTTACCTCACTCAAATTAGAGGCTTCTCTTGGCACAACAACAAAATAAAAATGATAAGGAGAGGTTATTATAGTAGTAATAACTTCCAAGACTCAAATAAAAGAAAAAGAACTGAAAGTAAAACATTGGGTTATCTTCCAAGAGTGCTTTTCTTTAACGCCTTTCAGCTAGGCACAAAATAGAGAACCAAACAAAGAAGCAAAACAAAAGGAAATATTTTTGTTGTTTTCAATTTATAAGTGAAAGTAAAGAAGCAATAAAAACAAAATAAAGAGCCTGATAAAATTAAAGAAGATAAAACCAAGACATATAAAAACAATTATAATACAAGTTAACACAATACATATCATGTGGATGCGTAATATAGAGTATGAAGGAGACAACCTCATGTTAGTTGATGAATAGGGGATGACTCGAGCATCCCCAAGCTTAGATGATTGTATCTTCTTGGACATGTTCTTGGGATGCACCTAAACATCCCCAAGCTTGAGCTCTTGTGTCCTCTTGTTCATCTCATATCACCATATTGATTAGAACTTATAAACTACATCCACATAAAACTTCACAAAACTCATTAGTAGGGTTAGTGCTCATTAAGTAAAATCCACTCATGTTCAAGCATTGACAAGTTTCATAATCTAAACTCAACATTAGCCACTATATATACTAAGGTATTCATGATTTCCGTTGTCCATCGAAAAACTAATGAAACTAATAACACCAAGTACAATATTGAATAAACTAAGAAATCTGTCAAAACTGAACAGTCTGTAAAGATGACACTCAACGAGATAGTTAGGTAGCTCAAATTGAAAAACTCCAAACTAAAGAAAGACAGATCATAATCTTAGGTTTATGCACAAAAATTTCAGATCAAAACACTATTCTGAAATTTTTCATGATTTTTTATAGTGAAGCACAGAAATCTGTCTAAACAGAACAGTCGGTGAAAATCGAATTTTTTGAGACAGCTACGTAACTCAAATTAGAAAAAGTTAGTCTAATGAAAGAAATATAATAAGCATTACTTTGCACTCAAGAAATTTCAGGTCAATATCACGTTCTAGTGATTTTAAACATTTTATACGGTGAAGCATAGAAAATCTGTTTTTGGATAGCAAAGCAAAACTATCAACTTCCAAGTAACTAGGAACTACAATTATCACTTAACTTTTATGGTACAAAGGAATATGTACAATATATACAAGTTTTTAACTGAAAAGTTTCCATGGAAAGATTTGTTTCGGTTTCATAGGCATGAACACAAGTGTTCAAGGTCGACCCCCACTTAACCATTACTCATCTTTCCAATCACTTTCCTTTTTAAAAACGTTTTTAGGTAACAAGTACAACTAATTTTTTTTTTGTAATTCGCATTCCCTATTCATATAAGATAGAGAACAACTTAAAAAGTAAAAACTATTTAGAGATAAAGCTAACAAATGCACACAAGAATATTCACCCACACGCTATTGCACCCCGGCAACGGCGCCAGAAAAGGTCTTGATATCCCACAAGTATAGGGGATCGTGTGTAGTCTTTTCGATAAGTAAGAGTGTCGAACCCAATGAGGAGCTAAAGGTAGGATAAATGTTTCTATCAACCAATGATACAACTCTACGCATACTAAACGTTTGCATTATCTAGGAAATAAAACTAGAGCAACAATACGGGTATGAGAGATAACTTTGCAAGATAATAAATACAAGAAAGTAATTGTTAGTGCTGCAGCAATAAAATATACTAAGTAACCATAAACTAACAGTAACATGAGTGTGGAAAAGTGGTGGTAATAGTGGTGGCTTTGTGCAAGTTCAATTAGCGAATAAATCGGGTTCATTGTCTTCGATGCAGTTTTCTATGTGGGAGAGGCTAAATATACAAGCACTTCACTACTTGGAAATACAAGTACTATATGATTGGATTGTTAGCAAGCATCCGTAAATACTAACAATGCATTAAGGTTTTCCCAACCATAGCCTTAAGTTAATGGTCCTCTTACTCCCATATGTGCAACGTTCCAGTTTGCGTCCTCAGGTTTCTGTCACTCCGGCAGAACTACCCCCTTCCTTTTGCACATACTACTAATCCTAAGATGTTTAATCCATGCATGCATAAATATAATGGACACCAAAGGACAGTACCATATCAACATACAACTCTAATGAACCAAAGACATTCAACAAATCAATCTAAGAACAAATAAACTATGCAAACATGACATAGATCATAGGATAAATATTATAGCATCAAACACCATGTTTACATAGGACGGTATAGAGGTGTGTGAGAGGATAAACCACTACATAATAGGAGGAGTTGGTGATGGAGATAGCGGTGAAGATGGCGGAGATGAGTAGCGAGGGGCGCGGACGGTGACGGCGGCGCCGGCGTCGGCGCGGGGGACTCCCCCGCCGCCGGCATCATGGGAAGCGCCGCCCCTTAGCCCCCTTCCTTCATGGCTTCATGGGAGCCCTCCCCCATGGAGATGGGATCCATGGGGGAGGCGAAAACATGGCTCTGGCGGCTGGAAATTCGTGGGTGGAGGTGTCCCCCACGAGCTAGGGGTCCTCCCTTTATATAGTCTCTCAGATTCCCGTCTCCCCATCTCGGGCCGCAATAGAGCGGGCTTATCTCGGTCGTCCGAACTCAGAATCAGGTGAATTTTATGTCCAGAACATTCGCCGTGAAATTCGCTACAACTTTGTAATTGAAGATTTTTCTGTTTGACCCATTCTTCGACCCGTAACGTGACCATCTTCAAAAAAAGTTCTGGCACAGATTTCTGAAAAGTCCCAATTTGACTCCAACAAGATTTCCACTTGTATTCTTGGTAATTCCTACACATCAAAGTGTAAAACAAGAACATTGTGCACTTTTGCAACTATTAGTAGGTTAGTTCAAATAAATCATAAAAGTGCCACAAAGTGTAGACAAAACATGTAGCAATTGGTGTAAAACAAGCATGGAGCATCAAAAATTATAGATACGTTTGTAACGTATCAACATCCCCAAGCTTAACTCCTGCTCGTCCTCGAGTAGGTAAGTGATAACAAAGGAATAATTTTTGAGGTGACATGCACCATCACAATCTTGATCATCTAAGTAAAGCATTGAGTGCTGGGATCAAAGAACTTAAAACATGGGCATAAGAGACATAATCTTGACAATAAAAACTTAGCAACCATGTTATAACATAAAAGAAACACAAACGAAAGATAATGAATAATGAAAACATGAAAGTCAAACGTATGTTCAAATCATATGGATAAACATAACAAGTAGTTTTTAGCTTGTCCTTCATGGAATAGTAAAACATAAATGCATAGGACACCTTCAAGTTTAAAAGGGCGACTAGATACAAATAATTTAAGAACAAGTGAAACCATAATCATAAATCAATCAATGATAAACTTTGGGACTATGCACATTAAACTCAGAATGGCAACTATGCTCTCTTAGATGGTGCATAAAGATAGAAGGTGGAGACTCAACATAAAAGTAAAGAAAGGCCCTTTACAGAGGGAAGCAGTGATTAAACATGTGCTAGAGCTTTTCATTTGTAAAACAGAGAGATAAAAACTGAGTTTTGAGAGGTGGTTGTCTTTGTCAACGACTAGCAATGGGGTTCTTACTATCTTCCATACAAAAAGTAAGCAAGTTTTTGAGAGAGTGATTGGCACTTTGGTGCTCTTTTATAAAGCTTGGCACGCTCCCCACCTTTTTTCCTTTCACAAACCATGGCTAACCGATTCCATCGGGTGCCCACCAACATTCACATACCATGGAGGAGTGCCTTTTTTTTCTTTTTGGAATTTAGCAATATGGAAGATAGCAAATCCGACCACTACGTTCCCATGAGCTGAAAACAGTGTCACAAAACGAGAAGTGTTTTGAAGGTTTTTTAAAAGGTAGCACATGAAAATTTAATTGGAATGGCTTGCAAATACCATGCATAGGAATTTATAGTGGACACGTTGGAATAACTTGGTTTTTGGGAGTTGGATGCACGAGTAGAGCTCATACTCAGTACAAAATGAGGGCTAGCAAAAGACTGGGAGCGACCAACTAAGAGAGCAATAACGGCCATAATCATGCATAATGACAAAATATTATTAAGAGAAGCATAAAATGGCATCACAAGTCAAAAACCAAATGATCATAGAGGCTAAAGGCGACTTTGTAAGAGTCAAACATGTTGTAAGCATGCGCCAAGTCAACCCAAATAAAGCATCAAAGGTGAAAACCAAATAAATGCTTCCACATAATAAAAACAACGCATGATTTTTTCAAAGACTCATTAAGCAATCTCAGTCATTTGAGACAAGTCATGCTACAGCAAAAATCACTAAGCATACTATCAAAATGACATCAAGCATGGCATGCAAAAGTCTAAGCCACAGTCGAAACAAGCTCCTTTTTGTACCACTTTTTGCATGAAACTTTTTCTCTTTTCTAACACCATTCAAACCTTTTTGAAATAACTCTTTTGATGAATACCAACATAGACCAGAGGTCCAAATACACCTTGATGCAAAGATATAACAAGATCTGAACAAAAATCAAAGTGAAAAATGAAAGCTAAATGCAGTTATAGAATAAGAGAACACTCGTTGAATGATAAGAGTAAAAACTAGAGTGTTCTTGGCAAATGAAAAGCGAGTACATCTCCTCTAAAAGAAATTTGTTGGGTTCCAACCATTTATTGCAGAAAACAAAACAAAAGAAAACTGAAAGCTAAAGTAAAGACGCTCCAAGAAAAACGCATAGTGCATGAAGCAATAAAAATATAGTGTTTTGAAAGGTGACCTGATTTTTGCCGATGAAGAAGGGGTGCCTCGGGGGCATCCCCAAGCTTTGACGCTTGTACCTCTTGGATATTTCTTGGGGTGCGTGGGCATCCCCAAGCTTGAGCTTTTGTCCATTCTTCAATTCATCTCATCATTCTCCAATCCCTGCACTTGAAAACTTCCTTCATACAAAACTCAACACAATTCTATTAGCAACATTAGTCTAAGCATAATAATGAATCAACCACTTTTTGCTTCAGTTTTCAACTCAAAACCACCACATATAAAGTATATACTACTGTATCAACTTCCCCAAAATTTCCGTGATCAAAAGAACTAAAAAAGAAAGCGATCAAGAGGCAAACACAAATAATGGCAGAAATCTGTCAAAACAGAGCAGCTGACAAAGGTCGAATTTTTAGAGGGTTTTCTGTTGCTCAAATCAAAAAGTGTTAAACTAATGAAAGTTTAGATATAACCTGGGGGATATGCACAAGAAATCGCAGGTCCAAAAGATATTCTGAGAAGGTTCACGAATTTTTACGGTGCAGCACCGAAATCTGTTTCAGGATAGCAACATCCCCAAATCTTACCTCACTCAAATTAGAGGCTTCTCTTGGCACAACAACGAAATAAAAATGATAAGAAGAGGTTATTACAGTAGTAATAACTTCCAAGACTCAAATAAAAGAAAAAAAACTGAAAGTAAAACATTGGGTTATCTCCCAAGAGTGCTTTTCTTTAATGCCTTTCAGCTAGGCACAAAATAGAGAACCAAACAAAGAAGCAAAACAAAAGGAAATATTTTTGTTGTTTTCAATTTATAAGTGAAAATCGATTTTTTTGAGACAGCTACGTAACTCAAATCAGAAAAAGTTAGTCTAATAAAAGAAAGATAATAAGCATTACTTTGCACTCAAGAAATTTCAGGTCAATATCACGTTCTAGTGATTTTAAACATTTTATACGGTGAAGCATAGAAAATCTGTTTTTGGACAGCAAAGCAAAACTATCAACTTCCATGTAACTAGGAACTACAATTATCACTTAACTTTTATGGTACAAAGGAATATGTACAATATATACAATATATACAAGTTTTTAACTGAAAAGCTTCCATGGAAAGATTTGTTTCGGTTTCATAGGCATGAACACAAGTGTTCAAGGTCGACCCCCACTTAACCATTACTCATCTTTCCAATCACTTTCCTTTTTGAAAACATTTTTAGGTAACAAGTACAACTAATTTTTTTTGTAATTCGCATTCCCTATTCATATAAGATAGAGAACAACTTAAAAAGTAAAAACTATTTAGAGATAAAGCAAACAAGTGCACACAAGAATATTCACCCACATGCAATTGCTCCCCGGCAACAGCGCGTGAAAAGGTCTTGATATCCCACAAGTATAGGGGATCGTGTGTAGCCTTTTCGATAAGTAAGAGTGTCGAACCCAACGAGGAGCTAAAGGTAGGATAAATGTTCTCTCAAGTTCTATCAACCAATGATACAACTCTACGCACACTAAATATTTGCATTATCTAGGAAATAAAACTAGAGCAACAATACAGGTATGAGAGATAACTTTGCAAGATAATAAATACAAGAAAGTAATTGTTAGTGCTGCAGCAATAAAATATACTAAGTAACCATAAACTAACAGTACCATGAGTGTGGAAAAGTGGTGGTAATAGTGGTGGCTTTATGCAAGTTCAATTAGCGAATAAATTGGGTTCATTGTCTTCGATGCAGTTTTCTATGTGGGAGAGGCTAAATATACAAGCACTTCACTACTTGGAAATACAAGTACTATATGATTGAATTGTTAGCAAGCATCCGCAAATACTAACAATGCATTAAGGTTAACCCAACCATAGCCTTAAGTTAATGGTCATCTTACTCCCATACGTGCAACATTCCGGTTTGCGTCCTCATGTTTCTGTCACTCCGGCAGAACTACCCCCTTCCTTTTGCACATACTACTAACCCTAAGATATTTAATCCATACGCGCATAAATATAATGGACACCAAAGGACAGTACCATATCAACATACAACTCTAATGAACCAAAGACATTAAACAAATTAATCTAAGAACAAATAAACTATGCAAACATGACATAGATCATAGGATAAATATTATAGCATCAAACACCATGTTTACATAGGACGGTACAGAGGTGTGTGAGAGGATAAATCACTGCATAATAGGAGGAGTTGGTGATGGAGATAGCGGTGAAGATGGCGGAGATGAGTAGCGAGGGGTGCGGACGGCGACGGCGGCGGCGGCGCCAGCGCGGGGGACTCCCCCGCCGTCGGCATCATGGGGAGCGCCGCCCCTTAGCCCCCTTCCTTCATGGCTTCATGGGAGCCCTCCCCCATGGAGATGGGATCCATGGGGGAGGCGAAAACGTGGCTCTGGTGGCTGCAAATTCGTGAGTGGAGGTGTCCCCCACGAGCTAGGGTTCCTCCCTTTATATAGTCTCTCGGAATCCCGTCTCTCCATCTTGGGCCGCAATGGAGCGGGCTTAGCTCGGTCGTCCGGACTTGGAATCAGGTGAATTGTATGTCCAGAACGTTTGCCGTGAAATTCCCTACAACTTTTTAATTGAAGAGTTTTCCGTTTGATGCCGTCTTCGACCTGTAACGTGACCATCTTCGAAAAAAGTTCTGGCACAGATTTCTGGAAAGTCCCAATTTGACTCCATCAAGGTTTCCACTTGTATTCTTGGTAATTCCTACACATCAAAGTGTAAAACAAGAACATTGTGCACTTTTGCAACTATTAGTAGGCTGTTTCAAATAAATCATGAAAGTGCCACAAAGTGTAGACAAAACATATAGCAATTGGTGGAAAACAAGCATGGAGCATCAAAAATTATTGATACATTTGCAACGTATCAACCCCCTATACTTGTGGGTTATCACCCCCCTTTAAAGTATGTAGTTTAGGGTTCTTCCCTAGTTTCGGCTCTATGCCGTGTAGGAGCTGCTCGCCGGCGTCCTTGGGCGGCGCTGGCCGGCGACTTAAGCCCCCCCTCTCCGGCATCCTTGGTGGACGGCAGCCAGGGCTAGCTCAGGCCAAAGCTCATCTAATAAGCCCGCCCCTTGTGCTGGGTCGAGGTCTCCGGCTCAAGATCTGACTATTTCCTCCTGAGCTCGTCGTGGTGACGGGATTGGTGGGGATTGGTTCAATCTGGACTCCGGCAACCTTGATCTGTGGCAGAGGTCCCTGCAGCAGGCTCATCTTTCTTCTTCGGTCGGTCGTGGTGGCAGGGCCGGGGCTTGGACGGGTCGGCTCCTCCTCTGCTCGCTGCTGCTCGATTGCGGCTTCTCTTCTTCTTGCTGGACGACCATGGCGGCGAGGAACAAGAGAGGTGAAGCAGAGATTCTGGCGGTCTTTGTGTCTCCAGAGGGTTCTCCTCGGTGGTGCTCTCCCCTCTGGCGCTCCCGCATGGTGCAAGAGGGTCGCCCAGGCTGGTCTCCGACAAGCCCCTCCGGTGGGGGTTCGTTGCTGAGACCATCTTGGTCGGGGGCACTACTAATAAGTGCGTCATGGCCATCCCCTTTGTCTGCAGGATCGACGAGCCTTCTCGTCTGGCGCTCTACGGATCTAGTTGATGGCGTGGTTAGCGTCCCACTGGTAGCCCTTGGGTGCTCCTCCTCCACTTGGTCGGCCTCGGTGGCGAGGGAGGGGACGAAGACTGCCTAGTGCTACTGATGCGCCGGTGTTGGCCCGGTGCATTTTTCGAGCTCATCATCGCGGACGCCTTCATCGCCTCTGAGATACTCTGCCGGCAAGGTGGCAACCGTTCAACCTCCATGATGGAGGCCATCTCCCGGCACTGCCGCGGGTGCTCGAACTCTCTCCGATGTGAAGTGATTCGTTCCCTGCATCGGACTGAGGGACCGCGGTGGATGTTAGTCATCGGAAGGGGGCTCCCGAGCAGTTGGTCCCTGCTCCTCGGCGGTCACGCCTCGAGGCAAAAGGTGACAGAGAAGCCAGGGGACTTGATCGCTTTTCTATCTTTAGTTTCAAGGTGGTTTTTGTAAAAAGTCTGGCCTTTTCTTTGGATAGGAGATCCGCTAGGACTAAATTAGTAAAGGCCACGCTTAATCTTGTACCTGTCACCAGTTATGAATGAATCCTCGGGGTCCTTCCAGACCCCCCCCCCCCCCCCCCCCCCGTTCTAAAAAAACATCTCAGGCGTTGTTGCGGAATGTTAGTGTGTCAGATAGCTTGACAAAGAGGCACACTAAGGAGAAAATAGTAAGAAAATGAATGAAATAAAGATTTCATATAATATTTACTATGAAAGGACACTAGAGAAGGCCATCACACTTTTAGCTCATGTAAGTAAAAGAAATATGAATCTTAAAAAGACATACATATAATGAGGAACAAAGCTTATCAAACTACTCTCTAGGTCTCTATCAGTAGCTAATGACTTACATCAAAGTAACAAAACATAATTGAAGGGTAGATAATCATGATAAACAAAATCACTATTAAGCTTAACCAGATAACTGCTTTTCATGATAGCATCAAAGTGGTCAAATATTTAGCTCATCTCATAGGATAGACATTGCACTAACTATCGAGGTGAGAAGTATTATCTGAACCACATACATGCTTTCTATTTTACTTTTATTTTTATTTTGATGTTTTTTTCATTTGATGATTTATTTTTATTTTCATCTTTGAATTTTTTTCATAAAATGCATGAAGATTTTTTCCATTTCTTCCCATAAATACATGGTTTTCATGGTAGTTTCCCTTTTCATTTTTCGTTATAAATATATGAAGTCTATGAACAAACAATTTGATGTGTATGAGAATTTTAGTAGTACTTATATAGGCATAATTTTGGTTATATGTAAATTTATTTATGTTTATTACTTTGATTAGAAATAAATTAATTATTTTTTTAGCTGTGAACTTAAATTCAGAATTACATGAACACACTAGACGCTAACATTTTCTGCAAACATTATGGACAAGATAAAAACTATTACCATATTATTGAGGATAACTTGTTTAAAACACGCTTCTCTATTTTCTTCCCACTGAAATGGTTTTACTGTTTATTTTGAGGACTAAAAAACTATTTTTCCTCTAATTGAAAAAGGTTGCATGAATAATTTAGTAGTACAACTTAGTATAAAGTTATACTAGTAAATTTTTTTATTGGAGCAAATATCCTCGTTATTGGGCCGCATATAAATGCGACAGATCTTGAGGCAGAGCCTTACTCGTTATTAATACAGCTAATAGGCCAGCCAGGTGGGGGCTCCTACTCTCCGCGCGTTAGCGTGACTTACTCCGCTCCGTCTTGATACATCTCAAACGTATCTATAATTTTTTATGCTCTATGCTTATTCTTACATCATTTGCTTTGTGTTTTGTTACACTTCATGGCATTTTAGGCATTTTCCGGAACTAACCTATTAACAAGATGCCATAGTGCCAGTTCCCTGTTTTCTGCTGTTTTTGTGTTTTAGAAAAGTTACACGGGAAATATTCTTGGAATTGGACGAAACAAAAGCCGAACCTTTTATTTTTACCGAAGCTTCGCGAAGACCGAAGATGAGACGAAAGGGGGCCAGAGGCCAGCCACACCACAGGGGGGCGCGGCCCAGCCCCCTAGCCGCGCCCACCCATGGTGAGGCCGCCTGGCCCACCTCCTGACGACGCCCCTTCGCCTCTAAAGTCCTCTCGATGGGAAAAACCTAAGGGACAGATCGCTTTTCCCAGAAACATACTGCAAGCCGCCACCGTCGTTGAAATGAGATCAGGAGGATCCAAGACCGCTTCCCGGCACCCTACCGGAGAGGATAATCCCTGCCGGTGGCCTTCTCCACCACCATGGTCGCCTCTGGAGTGATGTGTGAGTAGTCTACCTTGGACTACGGGTCCATAGCAGTAGCTAGATGGTTGTCTTCTCTACCATGTGTTTCATGTTTAGATCTTGTGAGCTGCCCTACATGATCAAGATCATCTTTATGTAATCATACATGTTGTGTTTGTTGGGATCCGATGAGTATTGGTACTATATCAAGTTGATGTGCTGAATTATATCTTATGTTATCTCTATGTTATTTATGATCTTGCATGCTTTCCATTGCTAGTAGCTATCTTGGCCGAGTAGATGCTAGTAACTCCAAGAGAGAGTATTTATGCTCGATAGTTGGGTTCATGCCTCTATTTAATCTGGGGGAGTGATAGATACCTCTAAGGTTGTAGATGTGCTGTTGCTACTAGGGAGAAAACAACATTCTTGTGTCTAAGAATATTTGCTTTGTTTATATTATGTACTTTGCTTAATGTAATTATCTGGTGTTCGCAACTTAATACTCAAGGGGTCTTCGGATGATTCCCCGCGAGTGGATTTTTAGTCATAGATGCAGTTGGATTACGGTCTGTGTATTTTATCGTAATGCCCAGAGTAAGCCTCATAGTGATCCTCGTAATGTATGTACGTTATCTTTACTCTATCAATTGCCCAACTGTAATTTATTTACCCAACATGCTTTATTTATCTTATGGAGAGATACGACTAGTGAATTGTGGACCCCAGTCCAATTTCTTTTACATTGTTACACCGTTTTACTTTACTTGAACTATTTACTTTACTTGTATTACTATTATCCTTTTACCACTCGATACGCTCATTCCTTTGTTTACAGCAAACCAATGAGATTGATAACCTCATCGTAAGTTAGGAGCAAAGTACTTGTTTGTGTTGTGTGCAGGTTTCACGTTGCTGCTAGGTGAAGAAGCTCCTACGTCAACTACGCACCAGCAAGTTGTCTGGCGCCATTGTTCGGAGTGTCGCGAAGCTAGCAAACATCACATTCTTAAGTTTGGCTTTCTCCTACTGGATTGATTACCTTGGTTTCATAACTGAGGGAAAACTTGCTGCTCTGCTCATCACACATTCTCTTAGGGTTCCCAACTGGTCGGTCATTTACATCATCAACACCGCACCATCACGCCTGCGTGACGTTGGTGTTGGGCCGGCCCAGGTAGTGCTTTTTCTCTATTTTTTCCCTTTTTTTTATTTCCTGTTTTATTTTGTAAAATTTTAACAATTTAAATTTTGAATTTTTTTAGATTTCAAATGTGAACAAATTTGAAATATGAACAAATTTCGAATTTGTTCAAAATTTGAACAGAATTCGAATTTGAATAAATTTCAAATTAGAATAAATTTTGATTTTGAACAAATTTGAGATATGAACAAATTTGAGATATGAACAAATTTTAGATATGAACAAATTTGTTCAAATATGAAATTTATTCAAATTTGAAATTTGTCCAAATTTAAAAATTATTCAATTTCCAAAAATGTTCAAAAGTAAAAATTGTTTAAATGTAAAAAATATTCAAATTTGAACCAGAAACCTGGGAAGAAACCTAAAAAAAGGCAAACCAAAAAAATCTGGAACAAAAAAACAAAAAACTAGCTATAGCCGCACTAATGGGCTGGCCTAACGTCGTGCCACACGTGGACCGAGGTTCCGCCCCGCTAACTGATGGAGCATAGGAATTGTCCAGGTTCACTTCCCTAGTACCCTAAAAAAAGGAAAACTTCCCTGCACGCCGACGGCCCTTCTCCATCCGGTAGCATCTGCTGGCCTTCAGATGGCTGATTAGCACGGATGCCCCGTCCGGTGGAAGAAGACCGAACTAGCGAATCAGCGGGTGACGCGGTCCATCCACTCTCAGAGGAACCAACCACGCTAATTAAAAATTCTCCGAATTAATGAAAGCAAAGTGGATTAGTCGCTCATGATTCAAAAATGATGGTGAAAAATGCATTCATGTGCGCTCCTACTCGATTATAGACAAAAGGCGCTTTTCCTACCGTAGGCCGGCGATTGCTTTATGCGCGAGCTTAGCTTTCCAAGCCGATACTATTCGAGCTCAAATTAAAATCAGATTCCGTGCTGGCGTGCTGCGACTTTTGCTTGGAACATATATAAAAATGCCCAAAAAACTTTTTGAAAACCTACCGCATTAGCGTAATATATATGCCTAACCTCTCGAATTAAATAAGCAGCCTTGATCTCGCGTGCGTCAAACCCAAATGAGACTGTTATGTAGTGCTGTCAACGCGCCGAGCAAAGTACATCCATCGCGTATGATTTTCTCAACCCATTAGCGGCCATTTTACACGTGATCGATATATCATACGCGCCGTGACTAAGTTCTGACAAAATAAATGTAGGTTTTGATAAGCATGTTTCCCTGATTATTCGGAAGCAACATGAGAGATGCATGACACGTGAATACAGTACATTATAATTGCATGTGTCGTCTCTCGCAACAAAAAATGTTCAAATATTCTAAAAGTAATAATAACACACATCTGCATATATGCATCAATCAAAAACTTTCCGCTTCAAATTTGACATAGACTTAGAGAGCCCAAAAATGCTAAACTTGGGACCACCATTGGCTCTATTTATATTACTCAATCCGTTCTAAATTAATTATCGTAATTTATTATAAAAAATTAGCAAGCCAGCACATAAAAACATGTCTAGATATATCTACATCTCGACTAAATTTGACCAAAGCTACGGCAATTAGTCTGAAATAGGGTGCTTCTCCCTTCAAGTCAAGATATATACCATACACCCATACTTGTACCACTAGGTAGGCGCTTTAGCATTGTGTAGGATACTTTCATGGTGTTGTCTGGGTCTTTGGTCGGTGGATTATTAATAGCAGTTGATCGTCTGATTCGTAGAAATATGCAAAAATCTAGCGGTTTATGATATTCTGTACACCCCTCCCTCAAACTTAAACACATCAAGAGCAAAGAACAGGGGTGTACCAAGAAGACACACTGAGATTGTGCCCATGTCTAAAATGTCACACATTTAAATCGTAGCAAGTAAATGAGAGGAAGAAAATAAACGCAGGGTAAAAACAAAATAGTTAAGCTGGTGTGTAATTTCCCTATGTATTAACAAGGATGAGTGGTTTTTCTTTCAATTCAACAAGAATTATATGTCTGTTTCATAGATATCACCTATAACATCAACTAGACTTCGGTATGGCATAACCTCATTAATATAATGCCAACAAATCCAAAAAAAGGGCAGCCCCAGTGCATCAAGTTTCCGCTTTGCGCGAGATCTGGAAATGCCAACAAACCAAGAATATAAATATTTTAACCTTGTCGTATATATATTTGTATCACACACAAACAACCCATATGAATGTTTTTAGATATGAAAAAAATAATTATTCACCCACAGATTAATGATCTAACCTGCATAACTGATATCTAACTTACCAAAAAAAATCTTGTGGTTGTAAACCCATGTTATTTATTATCAAATAAAATGATATCTATATATGAACCCATAATTTGAGTCCTGAGACACCCTCACATAGTAAAAACGATGTGCTCGCATTTGTGAGAGCCACTGTGCTAGTTCTAATAATAATAACACACATCTGCATATTTGCATCATTCAAACACTTTCTGCTTCAAATTTGACAGACTTAAAGAGCCCATAAAAGCTAAACTTGAGACCACCACTAACACTATTTATACTACTCCTTCTGTCTAAAATTAATTATTGTAATTTTTTTTAGAAAAATGAGAGAGCCAACACATAAAAACGTGTCTAGATATATCCACATCTAGACTATATTTGACCAAAGCTACGACAATTAGTTTAAAACAGGGTAGAATTTATCTTTTCTGCTTCTCCCTTCAAGTCAAGACATATACCATACACCCATGCATACATGTACTAGGTAGGTGCTTTAGCACTCCGTAGGATATACTTGCATGGCGCTGTCTCGTTCTTTGGTCGGTGGATTATTTATAGCAGTCGATAGTCTGATTCGTGCAGCAGCATGGTTGGCACACGAGTACCGGCCGGCCTGCAGACTTCGTTGTTTCAGGGTAGACAACGAACAGTCTACCAGTTCTACATACAGTATTCTTCAAGGGAACTCCAGCGACAGATGCACGGCAGGAAGTTGTGTGTAAAGTGACATTGGGCGGGTCGTCTGGGAACGACGACATTGTCATTAGTGCAGCTCATCCAAGCTCTTGTTTAAGATTGCCTCGTTCCTGGATCGAAAGAAGTTGGCCAAATGTCCGAGCTCGAGGCAAAAAAGAAAAGCCCTAAGAAATGGCAAGAATCAGTTTTCGTCCGACTTTTTGTAATTTTAACTAGTAGGCAATATATCTTCCTCTTGTTCAATAGATTGAGGGCTGATGCAAAAAAGATTGTTGCTTTTCTACAAATAAAAATTTGGCGAGGAGAAAAGGAGTGAGCAATGGTGCATTACACGGAACCGGTAGTGCCTGCATATGACCTCTAGCTAGGTTCTACTGTGGCTCGCGGCTTTGGATCTTTGTACCTACGCATGTTTTCCGTCATGATTTAGACTTGGTGCGATCGATCGATGAATAAACTACTAGTAAAAATCATGACCTTAATTATATACTGATATCTTAAAATCCCCAAAAAAAATCTGCCCTGCAATCTTTGAGCAATGATGTTTAATTTTCTACGAACATGATTCAGACAGAGAGAAGGCGAACGAAACGGTACCCGTTTTTTAAGCTCAAAAAATAATACAGTATAATTGCTCTACAGAAAACGGAAACTGTAGCGACGAATTTTAATCAGCTGGTGACTGCTCTGCTCCACCTTCGCCCGCGCCTAGTAGCCGTTGAGCCGCAGCTTCGTCCCCGACCAAACCTGCCTTTATTTAACCACCTTTCTCTTTACGAAAAAGGCCAAGCAAACGGCAGCCGGTGGTCGCCTCGCCGACTGTCTTAAAACCGACCTCCCCTCCGCCTCGCCTGCCTCTCTGATCTGTCGCCTCCTCTGCAATTATAGCATTGCCTCGGAGCCTCCTCCCAAGCCCAACGTCAAGAAACCCGGCAATCGGCCATGGCGATAATGCCACCGGATCAAGAACGCGCGGCAATGTCCGTGCCGTTGCTCCCGCGGCGGCACGCCTCCCTCTCCTCCTCATCCTTCTCCTCCACATCCTCCTCATTCTCGGCGTCATCCTCCTCGGCAGACGCGGCGCCGATGATGCCGATGCAGGGGGACGCGTCGCCGTGCAAGGCGCTGGCGGTGTTCAGAGACGCGCACCCGGGCGGCGGCTCCGTGTCCTGCCTCTCCCTCTGCGGCGAGTTCCTGCTCAGCGCCTCCACGGGCGCCGACATCGTCGCGTGGCAGCAGCCGGACCTGCGCCTCTTCGCGCGGTTCGGCGGCGGCGAGGGCTCCGTCAAGGCGCTGGCGGCGGCGGGCGGCCGGGTCTTCTCGGCGCACCAGGACGGCCGCGTCCGCGTGTGGCGTGTCTCGCGCAGGTCCGAGAACGCCTTCAAGCTCGTCGCCGCGCTGCCCACAACCAGGGACTATCTCGGCCGCGTGTTCCGGCAGGCCAGCTACGTGCAGACCCGGCGCGGCGCCAGGAGACGGCTCTGGATCGAGCACGCCGACAGCATCTCCTGCCTCGCCGTCTCCGTGCAGGACGGCGTCGTCTACTCGGGCTCCTGGGACAGGACGCTCAAGGTGTGGCGCATGTCCGACCTCAAGTGCCTCGAGTCCGTGCGCGCCCACGACGACGCCGTCAACGCCGTCGCCGCCGACTGCGGCGTCGTCTACTCCGCCTCCGCCGACGGCCGCGTCAAAGCGTGGGAGAAGGGCAAGGTCGCCGGCTCGGCCCACTCCCTCCTGGCCGTCCTCGTCGCCCGGGACGGCGTGTCGTGGAACGCCGTCGCGGTGAGCGCCGACTGTGCCGCCGCGGGGCGGCGCGTGTACGCGGCCGGATCGGACGGGCACGTCCTCTGCTGGGACCGGCACGGCGGGACGCGGTGGGCGCTCGCGTGCGACGTCAAGGCGCACGGCATGGCTGTGCTGTGCCTGTGCGTGGCCGGCGACCTGGTGTGCACCGGCTCCGCAGACAAGACCATCGGCCTGTGGCGCAGGCAGACGGACGGCGGACTCGCCAAGGTCGGCGTCGCCGGTGGCCACGAGGGACCCGTGAAGTGCATCCAGGCCTCCGTGTGCCGGACGAGCAACGGATGTATGGTGTACAGCGGAGGGCTCGACAAGAGCATCAGAGTCTGGTGGGTGCCGAATGGATCGAACGGCGACGACCGGCGTCCAGACACGGACACCAAGGATCACAAGCCCTGCGTGTTCTTGAGGTGAAGCGTGTGATTTTTTTTCTCATTTTACAGGAGGAAAGGCTCTCGTGGTTGTTTTGGTTTTTGTTTTGATTGTTTGGCAGCAAAAAGGATGTCTGAATTGCTGGTTATTGTAGAGAGCAGGAACAAGACATAGTTTGGGTGTACATGGCTGTAAACTGTAAACTATAGGAAATATAGAACTTTTATACGGTTATTTATACAGAGGTATTTAGTTTTGGGACATGTAATATGAATATAGATGTTTGATTCATTGGAGAAAAGGTTAATAATGCTTCGTGGCCCTCATTGCAAGATGTATCCGTGGCTTGGCGAACAGAATGTGCCATCACCTAATTGCAATTGCCGAATTGATGCAATGCTGTGTATATCCCTCTAATCTAGGAAAAGGATGACCAATTTTGGGACCTGATCAATATGAACATTTAACCCCGGCAAGTACATTTGAGGATAAGCTCAATCTAGTTTGCAGAAAAGTGGGTGTTGAATTATGCTTTCTGAAACTTTCTTCAGAGATTTCAAGAGATGTTTGGGACCTGATCAATCAGAACATTTAACCTCAGCAAGTGCATTTGAGGATAAGCTGAATCTAGTTTGCAGCAAAGTGGGTGTGTTGCCTGTCAAAACCCACCGGCGAGCAGCGACGAGCAACACGAAGAGCCGGGAGGCTCCCAGAACTGCTGGTGGGCCCTGGTCCCTCGGGCGACGGCCCGCAAAACTCCGGCACACGTCCTGGCTGATGCAAGGGCGTGCCACCTGACCTATACCTGATCAGGAAGGTGATGGATTGCTTCGATTAGTTTCCTGCATGGCAGACACGTAAACGTTAAATACGAGCCTCGATCGGCTCTCAGGTTTCCCTGTGAATCGGCTCATGTAGCCGATTGTCCCATGGATCTGCATTAGATCTACGATAACATGGGGTTTTGCTTTATCAATACAAGTCAAATCGATCTACGACAGTTTAACGCTTTCACCACATAATTGGAACATCCCACACGTAATTGAGCCTAGTAGATACGAAAGATAACAGAAAACTAACCCTAGAGGAGGCCAAAAAACCAACGCAGAGTCAATTCCCGGAACAACTCCTCTCGAATTGGCAAACCATATCCTTACGTACTACTGGATCGTTCAACCCGTTTGTGGGGCCTGACCACGCGGATATCAAACTAATCCTTGGAGGACAAGGAACAACTATGACAGATTGAATCGACTGAATAAAGATCAAGCAAGATGCTGCCCTTACACCCAAAATAGGTGCAAAGGCAGCGAGATCTCTAGGGGCAGCATGACTAAGCAAACGTAAACAAAAAGCACCGATGCTAGCCCAAACAGATCTATGATAACAGTATTACTCGCCATCAACAAGGCTTCAGTACGAGCAACACCAAATAACACATAAGCAGATGCTGCCTAGATCGCGAGATGCGATCTAGGCAGCACGACGCTTACCTGAAAGAAACCCTCGAAACAAGGGGTGGCGATGCGCCGAGATTGTGTTTGTTGTGAACGTGGTCGTCCTCCTTTCTCAATAACCCTAGGTACATATTTATAGTCCGGAGACTTTCTATCTTTGGAATAAACCTAACAACTCTATCTCTTGTTTAAACCGAAACGTAATCTATCATAATACAGATACACGGGCAATTAGCCCAAATCCACGCGCAAGGCCGATCCAGCCTCCAAGCCCATCTTGATTACGGCCCATCTCCCCATTTGGCCAAAATGTGGCGATAACACATGCCCCCCTGGTTTTGGCAATAATAATTCCAAAACCACTCTGTTTTTTCTTCATTGGGTCACGCGTTGCAGAGCAGAACCGTCATATCGCCTCCTCATCATGATGCCTCGCCTTCTCAACTTCTCCGCAGTACACGATTTGACAACTCTGGCACCACATCCTCGAAAACCGCTATGGCATTGAACCACCTTCCACTATTCCCCTTATTTAAATCTATCCGAACCATTTGCATCCTCATTCGTCTCCAATAGCCAAAAAACCCTCTTCCTCCGCCATGGCCTCCTCTTCTTCCTCCAACACATCCGGCCTTTCCTTCCAATCCTCCGACTCCGTCAACCGGGAGCCGACGCCGGAGCACCCGCCAATGGCGGCGTACGAAGCTCTCGCCCCACAATGGTGGGACGAGAGAGACTGGGACTTCGCCGCCCAGTCAGAGGACGACGAGTCCCTGACCGACGGCGAGGAGGACCTCCAACTCCTCGTCGACGGGGAACTGGAGGCGGAGAGCGCCGACGACGCCGTGTCCTAGGGCGAGGACATCGGCTCTTCCGATGAGGAGGAAGAAGCAGAGGAGGACACCTCCTCCGACGAATACCCGCCGGCGAAGCGCTTCCGCGCCGGGTCCAGCGAGGACACCGACGACGACGACGAGGACGAGGAGGCCCCCGCTGCCAACTTCAGCAGTAGCGGTGAGGACTACGCCGGCAGCAGCGCCGATGACAGCGAAGACGGCGGCGGCAATGGCAACGGCGACGACGACGCCGCCGCCTTTTAGATTAGGAACTAGTAGTAGTAGTACTAGTAGTAGATCTCCATTTTGTAAGCAATCGGCCTCATTGTAAACAACCGTCTTTGGAATCAACAAAGCTTGCTTTTCCCAATTTGATTTTGCCGATAGTCAAATAGGTCAACGTTCCAAAAGCCGATAGTAACGAATCGGCTTTCACCATACCACGCTCGATATGATCAATCAAGTCAAAGCCCAAAGAGCCGATGGCAACACATCGGCTTTTCCCACAAACGTTGGCAAGGTCAAACTCGGTCGCTTATTTAGACAAGTCTGAGCGGTCACTTTCCAATTTCAACGGTAACCTGCAACCATCTTCAAAAAAAGGCTAACTCAGACCTCCAATTGCCTAATTGAACAAATCGGGCTCACGGCGACACGAACCCTAGATTCCCCACCGCATAGATCCATCTCCGCCGGCAAATTAGATGGCGGAATCGTCCAGCGCCAACACAGCGGTCTCCGGTCTGAAGGTAATCCTTAACTGTTCCTCGCAATCCGAGCACGGTGCTAGAATTAATAGCAAACACCTGAATTAATGCTTTATCCCATCATTGAAATTTTAGGTTTCAGACATTCTGCTGCCGCATCCTTCTCTCCCAAATTCTCTCTGCCTTGGCCCCCGTACAGAATCTAGTCTTGCCCATCTGATCTCTTGCGAGGCAAACAGAATCCCCTTCGTAAGCCAAAACTTAGATTTGGATTCTTGGGCCGACTGCTTACGAGCCTGGCCTAATCCTCCCGAATATTGGGTTTCTTGGTACAGTAGGGTAGCCAAAACTTACCAATCCCAATGGGAAACCACGGGAATAGCCGATGCCTTGTCTTTGTCATTGTCTCCCCTTGAGAAACATGAAAATCTTCTAAAAACCATCAGCTATTTCTGGTCTGATGCTCTGAACTGCTTCATGTTCGGCCATGGCCCCATGACACCAACTCTGTTAGACGTGGTGATGATTACTGGTCTAGACGTCACATCACCCAGCCCCTCTGCTTTTATGCTGCCAAAAGTCCCCTTCAAGCTTTCTTCCAAAACAGATTGCACGAACTGGGGTGCTTATCTTCGAAGCCACATGAAAACTAAGGGCCCTGTCACAGAGAAAGAACACACGGCCTTCCTCAATTTCTGGCTGGAACATTTCATATTCTGTGGCCCTTCCCTTGCTCCAACCAAGAATTATCTTCCCTTGGCCTACGAACTTGCCAGAGGCACTCAACTTGGCATCGGCAAACTGTTCCTTGGAGAAGTCTATCGATATCTCCAGTTGATGTCTGTCAAACTATCCTCCCACATAGCAGTCAAAACAGGAGGTCCTTGGTGGTTTATTCAACTATGGGCTCAGCTGTACTTTCAAAACCATATCCCAAACTTCCCCCTTTTGGCAAGTTGCACCTTTCCAGATGCCAAAGGGAAGCAGATCCGATGCACCAGCTACGGCCAAGCTCTGTATAGCCTGCCAGGTAGTAAACTGATTCCTCATGAAGCATCCAAGTGGTTCAGCATTTTCTTCCAAGGCCTGGACAATCCTATCTTCTTTCCTTACACGGAGGAATCAGAAAATTTTGAAAATCCAATCTCCTTCAGGCTGGACAGCTTTGCCGATGACACTAGCACTCGGCAGCTATTTTCCACCGTGATCCGTCCCTGCTTCCTCCCAGTTGGCATGAGCACATCCAACAGAATAATCAAACCTGGATACGAGTTCTACCAGCCGGTCGTAGCAACTCGGCAATTTGGCCTTGGGCAAGTACCTCCTCATTTCTTTCTCCACCACCTCACAGAGAGCAGAGCTGACCTGCCCGATCCTGTCACCAGTCAGAGGTGTTATTCTTTCTTCGATGCTCTGACCATCCCAATTCCTAACAACCTCATTTTCGCTTCATCAACCGATGGTTTTGAGAACTGGTGGTCGATGTGGAAGACTCATGCCTTCAGGAGAGCTCTGGGACCATTGCTGGAACAGCTCGATGCTGAATATGACATCCCCGCAGAACAGGTACTGCTACTTGTAAATTTTCTTGATGCAGCTCACGACGATTCTTTTAATATCCTGCTCTGTCTCCTTGCAGCAACAAGATGGTCCAGAACCTACCAACGAGGATGGCTCCCCCTTCGAATTCCTCCCACCAGCTCCTGTGGTCCTTTTCTGCAAAAACTCGCCACCTTTGAAACAGGTCGTGATGCAGAACCAGCCGATATCACCAAAATCGGCTTCCAAGAGCCAAGCAACTTCCGGGTCAGCTGCCCCCCGAGTTCCAACTAAAACAAGAACGGCGGTGAGGAAGATAGTGGCCAAGAAAACTTTGAGGCGCCGGAGCCCTTCTCCAGAGAGCTCGCACGTACGCTGATTCATGCCTTGGTTGATCTCATTTATCTTTGTAAACATGCTCGTGCTTACCAACTCTCCCTTTCTTACAGGTCTCCATCGAAGACACCTCCAGCGAGGAAAGACAATCCAATCGAGGAGATTCGAGCTCAGCAGACTCTGAGAGAACCATCACACCGAGCCAGCCAGATGTGCCACCATCGGCTTCCAGGAAAAGGCCTGTTCCTGAACCTGTTGCCCCCCGAGCAGCAGTCGAGGCGGGGCAAGCTGTGAGCCCCAAGAGGGCTCGCAAGGGACTGCAAACTTCTTCTTCGAGCCAGGAGGCTTCGAAAGTAATTATCCTCCATACTCTTACCACTCCTTTTTTATGCCGATTCATTGCTATTCACATCGGCTAAGCACCTTTCATGCAGACGAATGACACTTCTAGTGGGAAAGTCGGGGAAGTGCCGATGCCTTCCGCAAGCCTGGATCTAGTAATCCCTGAAGGTGTAGATGAAACGGTTGCCAATCTGGCCAAGCCCTCAGCAACAACACACGAGCCGATTGTCTCGCCGTCGGCTATCCCCCTGATCTCAGGAGAGGTATGTTCGCTTCTTTCGACTCATCCTTCCCTGTTTGACGCATACTGACGCCACTTCTGCCTGCCAGGGTTGTGATATCTCAGGCTTGCTGACGTTCGACCCTGAATCCATCGAACCAGCTCCCTCTGCCACCAACGATGAACCACGAGCAAGCGCTGTTCTACCTCAATTCCAGCGTCTCAAAGCCTTGCTGTCCTCCCCAATCGAGAAGTTGGTCGAGGGTTCTGAAGAGGTGAAGAGTGTTCTTGACGAAATCAAGGACCAACTCCCGGTAGCATTGCAGGTGAAGCTTTGGCCAGTTGTGACTCTGTCTTTCTACGGGTCAAGGGTGAAGTTGGCTCGTGAGAGGATCAATCTACGCCACGCCCAACTCCCACTGAAGGCCGATATTGCAGCCAAATGTCAGCGGCTCAATGAGAAAAAGGCGTCTCTGGATGCCAAAACTGACACCTCTGTCAACGCCGCCGAGCTTGCATCCTTAAAAAAGGAATTGGAAGATCTCGAAGAGAAGGTCCGGGCGACTAAAAAGCTCATTCATGACAAGGAAGCATTCATCGCCCGCTCCCAAGACGAAGCAGAAGGCCTCAAAGCTCAACTGAAGACTGATCTGGCAGAAATACGTGCCCTGAGCAAGCAGCTAGTGCCGGGCAAGGACGATGATGATGAAGCCGAGATCGCCGAGGTGGATCGTGTCCGTGCTGACGCCCTCCATGCCTTCGAGGCATTCCTTCAGTAGCTTATTCATGTAACCTGACACCTGCTCGTAACAGTCTGAACCTCGAGAGTCGATGGCTGTGCACTATTTTTTTTTATTCGGCCGATTTCATGTATCGGCCCCCATGTTTCACTGGATATATTTTTTACTGGCCGATTTCATGTATCGGCCCCCATATTTCACTGGATATATTTTTTTTTACTGGCCGATTTCATGTATCGGCCCCCATATTTCACTGTCCATCATCCCACATGCTTGGGAAATATTTCTTGAGATGCTGACCGTTAACAGCCACTGGGAATTTCACACCGTCCAGCTCCTCAAGCATGTACGCGTTGCCCCTTAAAACTTGGTCGACCCTGTATGGCCCGTGCCAATTTGGAGACCATTTACCGTATGATGCATCCTTAGTTCCCAATGGCAATACAGCTTCCCATACCAGATCTCCAACGTGGAACTCCTTTGGTCTCACCTTCTTATTATATGCACGAGCTACCTTGGCTTTGTTCTCTTTAATTTTCTCAAGCGACCACAACCTAAGTTCAGTTAAATCCTCAACACTGTCACTCATCAGGGCTGCATATTCTTCAGTTGTTAGATCGTTCTGAAAAGTGACACGTCTCGATCCAGCCGTAATCTCCCATGGCAATACGGCTTCTTGTCCATAGACTAGATGGTATGGCGAGGTTTTTATCGCTCCATGACATGACATGCGATAAGCCCACAAAGCTTCTGACAAAACCTCGTGCCAACGCCTAGGGTGCTCGTCGATTTTTCTCTTGATCAGCTTGATAAGGCTCTGATTGGACGCTTCAGCTTGCCCATTTGCTTGAGCATAATATGGAGATGATCGGATCAGCTTAATTCCCGTGTCCTCGCAGAACTCTCTAAACTCGTGAGAAATGAAGACCGAACCTCCATCGGTCGTGATAGTTTGGGGAATCCCGAATCTATGAATGACATGTTCTTTCACGAAATTGATAACATCCTTCGAGTTTACTGACTTCATAGGGACGGCTTCCACCCATTTAGTGAAATAATCCGTAATGGCCAAAATCCACATGTGGCCTTTGCTTGATGGAGGATTGATCTTGCCAATCATATCCATGCCCCAACCTCGGAATGGCCAAGGCTTGATGATGGGGTTCATCGCTGATGCAGGTACCATCTGAATCTTCCCGAATTTCTGACATGCTTGACACCCTTTATAGTACTTAAAACAGTCCTCAAGCATGGTGGGCCAATAAAACCCTGATCGCCTGATCAACCATTTCATCTTGTGAGCCGATTGGTGAGTTCCACAGGCGCCTTCGTGTACCTCGTGTAGAAGCCGATTTGCCTCGGCTGGCCCCAGACATTTGAGCAGTAACCCTTCCAAAGTCCTGTAGAACATGTCATCCCCAACAAGCACATACTTCATGGCCTTGTACCTTATCCGTTTAGGTGCCCCCCGAGCCGAATCTTTCAAGTAATTGAAGATATCGGCTCTCCAGTCGTCCGCCTCCAGGAACTGTACCTGAACATCAGTTCCATCTGCTACGTCCTTGTAGCCTGAAGCCATCTGTGCAAGATCGTTCGCCTCGGTATTCTGCGACCGCGGGATCCAGTTAAAGTTTAAGTACCTGAACTGTGCCATCAGCTCACGGCATTGCAACCATAATGGGAAGAGTGACTCGCTCTCACACTTGTATTCGTCCGTGAGTTGGGAAATCACCAATTTGGAGTCTCCAAAAAGTTCCACTGCTTCTGCTCCGGCTTCAATGAGCAACTCCATTCCCTTGCGTATTGCCTCATACTCAGCGACATTGTTGGTGCAAGGGGTAGATAGCCTGATGGAGAAGGAATATGTTGCCCCCCGGGGCGACACGAGTAGAATGCCGATGCCGCAACCATCATCACAAGCCGATCCATCGAAAAACATAGCCCATGCACGTACAGACAGTGCTGCTATATCAGTGTTGATTCGTTCAGCAATAAGATCGGCCAACGCCTGTCCCTTAACCGCCTTGGCGGGTTGATACCGGATATCAAATTCCGATAATGCAAACATCCATTTGCCGAGTCGGCCTTTCAACACAGGAGCCGACAGCATATGTTTTATGACATCTGATTTGCATATGATGATAATCTCTGCTGACAGCAAGATGTGTCGCAGCTTGGTGCAGGTGAAAAATAGGCAGAGGCATAACTTCTCGATCTCAGGATATCTCGTCTCTGCATCCAGCATCCTTCTGCTGATGTAAAACACAACTCGCTCCAGACCATTATAAACTTGCACCACCACCGAGGCGATGGACGTGTCAGCCACCGACAAGTAAATGAAGAACGGCCTATCCTGCTGCGGTGGAACCAACACTGGCGGCTTCGTTAGATATTCTTTGATCTCGTCGAAGGCTCGTTGTTGTTCTGTCCCCCAGCAGAACTCCTCATCAGATTTAATTTTCACCAGTCCCATGAACGGCTCTATTCTTCCTGACAGATTGGAGATGAACCTTCTGACGAAGTTGATCTTGCCGATGAGACACTGCAGTTCTTTCTTCGTGGTAGGTGGCTTCATTGTTCGCACTGCCTCCTGACTTTTCAGGCCGATCTCGATTCCGCGTTCATGGACCAAGAAACCCAAGAACTGACCGGCCGTCACACCGAAGGCACACTTCTTTGGATTCATCCGTAGTCCGAATTTTCTGGTTCGGTCCAGGACGCGTCGCAGATCGTCCAAGTGTCCTTGTACTGAAGCAGACTTGACTACCACGTCATCGATATAAATCTCCACCAGCTTGCCGATCAGATCATGGAAAATGTAATTCATGGCTCTTTGGTATGTGGCGCCGGCATTCTTCAGTCCAAATGTCATGACTACATATTCAAACAACCCCACCGAACCTGGGACTCTGAATGCAGTCTTGTGTATATCTTCTAGAGCCATAAAAATTTGATTATAACCGGCATTGCCATCCATAAAGCTCAAGACCTTATGACCAGCAGCTGCGTTGATCAATGTCTCTGCTACCGGCATCGGATACTCATCCTTTGGAGTGGCTCTATTGAGATCCCGAAAATCTATGGCAACACGCCATCGGCCATCCTTTTTCTCTACAGGTACGATACTAGAAATCCACTCAGCATACCTGCATGGCCTGATGAACCCAGCTTTCAACATTTTCTCGATCTCTTTCTTGACTTCCTCTAAAATTTCGGCCTTCATCTGTCGTGCTCGCTGCTGGAATGGCCGAAACCCTTTTTTAAGCGGGAGCCGATGCTCAATGATGCTCCTGTCTAACCCGGGCATCTCCGTATAGTCCCAGGCAAAGCAATCTGGATATTCTTTCAGCAAAGCTATCATCGGACCCCGCAGATTCGGTTCTAACTTTTGCTGATAAATGTCGGTCGTGGCTTATCCCCAGGACCGATGTCAATCTCCTCTAGCTCATCAGCGGATGTAAACCCATACCCCAGCTTTCCGTCACCTGCTAAATCGATGCTGAACACAGGCCAAAAGTTTGGTGAGGATAACAAAGATAATTTGGGCCGATTGCCGGAATCGGCCCCCTTTTTGATTGCATTACTCAAGGAAGGTTTACAACTTATTTGTGCTCTACAATGGTAGGGAATCTCCCTACTACGACTACATGACATGCTTGTCGTAAGATCACTGCTTTTATTTTTTTGTGGCCGATCGCAGGGATCGGCCTTACCACGCACAATCGTGGGCTTTGCTACTCTGTCAGGCCAGTGGATAAGACCAGCCTCACCCCGTTTTTTGTAGCTTCAATGCGCTCACAGCCGTCTAGACTGACTCCAGAGATCGGCTCTTGGTCTTCTGCGTCCCAAATGTTCATGCCAGCTATTGAGATCTCGATCGAATCATCTGCATGAATGGGGGGGGG